>CAUOFW020001031.1:0-146988 GCA_963454935.2 Ilex paraguariensis | reverse complement strand
AAAAAAGCCGACTTGTGGCTTTCAATCCATTTCTTTTGTAAAATTAGACTTGTAATTAAATTTTGGCATGTAATGTGTAAAGGAAATGTGATAGAATCTATATTGACTGTTTTAATATAATCTTGCATGTTTGTAAGAATATGGATAATTGGACCCGGTGTTGGCCAATGTTTACTTATAAATGGACCCGGGTGGTCATTGTGTGAATATAGGACCTCGGATGGGTCTTGTTATTATATAATGCACAGGTTGTGTTTGAGTAGAGTTCTCCTTACAAAGGAGACTCTGCCCAAATTTTTAATAAAGGATGGACCCCGGTAAATGGGGCATAACGTTGAGATATCGAGTTACTCGGTATCCACGGGCATTCCGCGGGTTGATGAGTAATCAACGGACCCCCGGATTTTGGGGTGTCACAGCTTGGTATCAGAGCTTAGGTTATCCGATTTACCTAGGGCTTGTGGGCATTGGGACTAGACCATTGCATGCATTGTGCATCTCATCTTATGTGCTTAAATTGTTACATGTTTTGTGCAACGTGTTATGTGAAACATGATTACTTGCTAGGTGATTATGTGAATGATATACATGGTAAAATGTATATGGAAAGAGACACTAGGGTTAGAAAACATAACCTTGGAGTCAGAAAAAAAAATGAACGGAATAGTTCAAGTTTAAATGTTTTCTAGTGGATGGTATAGACTCTACTAGGAAAACAAGGAGATAAAATCTCAATGTTTCAAGTTTGATCCCTACATTGGAATGTTATTTGATGTGAATATTCTATTGTCATTTGACATGTGTGTAGATGGCAACAAGAGGAAGAGGACGCGGCCGAGGTCGAGGCGGTGGGCGGAACAACCAACCACCACCTACTGCTGACCAACAAGCCTTCATAGAGGCTCTTGGTGCTGTAGTTGCCACTATCACACAGACGGGTACAAGTGGAGGCCAAGGAGGCTCCAGTCATCTCCAGAAGTTCAAGGCACATCAACCGCCGATCTTCATGGGAGGGGCGGACCCGATGGTAGCTGATCATTGGTTCCGGCAGGTTGACAAGATCTTGAGGGCAATGGAGATCACCTCTGATGCCACCAGGATAACTCTAGCTACATTCCAGCTGGAGGGGGAATCCCAAGTATGGTGGGATTGGGTGAAAGACTCCAAGAACTTGGAGGCCATGACATGGGTAGAGTTCAAGGAACTCTTCATGGGGAAATACTTCCCGGCAGCTGCGAGGCATGCGAAGGCCCGAGAGTTCCTAGATTTGAGGCAAGGAACGATGTCCGTGATGGAATACGTGGCTAAATTCACTGAGTTAGCACGTTTCGCTGACCAATATGTGGCCACAGATATGGCCAAGGTTAGGAAATTTGAGGATGGGCTGAAGTTATCCATCCGGGGTAAGATTGTGGGTCTTCTCCTACAAGACTTCGATTTGATGGTCACCACAGCCATGGCCATTGAGAGAGAGGTGGATGACGCAAGGAGCATCCGGGAGTCTGGTGCAAAAGACAAGAAGAAGGAGGGTCAATCCTCTTCTTCTAGCTCGAGGAAGAAGCAGAGGACTTCTACTCCACTAGGGTTTCAGGGACAGGGCCGCAGTTATCAAGGCCAAGGCCAAGGTCAATCCTCCCAAGGTGGGAGAAATCAGAGGCCTTCCTACCAGGCTGGCCAGAGGACTTGCTATCATTGCCACCAACCGGGTCACATTAAGAGGGATTGTCCTCAGAGGCAGGGATCCCAAGGTCATGGGTCATCACAGTCTCAGACTTTCGTGGGGCAACCACAGACGCAGTATGCTCCTCACTACCCTACTATGGGTCAGGGCAACCAGTACCAATTCCAGGGTGCAGCACAAGGCCCTACTACTTCTCGTGCGGGGACACCGCAAGCTGGCCAGATGGGCCAAGGCATGGGTCGAGGACGAGGCCAGGGCTCACAAGCTGGGACTTCAGGGACTCAGGGGCGTGTCTACGCCATTATGCCACAGACTGAGCCGGCAGATCCGTCGGTGATACAGGGTACATTCTTACTCTCTCGGTTGTGGGCTAAAGTATTGTTCGATTCTGGTGCATCTCATTCATTTATTGCTGCATCTTGTGTGGATGACTTGGGCTTAGAGGTTGAGACCTTAGAAGAGTCGTTGCATGTGAGTTCTCCCCTAGGTGTTGGGGTGAGAATTGATCAGATATGTCGGGGTTGTGAGTTAGAGATCTCAGAGATTTTACTCACCGTAGACCTTAGGGTCATGGACATGTCAGAGTTTGATGTAATCCTTGGGATGGATTGGTTGACAGCACACCGAGTCGTCATTGATTGTGATCGGAAGAGGGTCACGACTTATACGCCTGATGGTGTTTGTTTCAAGTTTCAGGGGGAGAAGCAGTATGCTTTACCCCAAGCCGTGTATGACTCTAGATGGCACGGACAGTTGATGGGTTGGCTTGCTAGCCTTACCCTGGAGGACGAGGTGAGGCAGGAGTTCGGTCTACCTCGGGTTGTGTGCGAGTATGAGGATATTTTTCTGGATGAACTACTGGGATTACCTCCACATAGGGATGTAGACTTCACTATTGAGTTGTATCCGGGTACATCGCCTATCTCTATGACTCCGCATCGGATGGCACCAACTGAGTTGCAAGAACTCAAGGTGCAATTGCAAGAATTGTTGGACAAGGGGTTTATTAGACCGAGCACTTCACCATGGGGCGCTCCGGTCTTGTTTGCTAAGAAGAAAGATAAGACTCTTCGGTTGTGTATTGATTACCGGCAATTGAATAGGGTCACTATCAAGAATAGGTACCCTTTACCGAGGATTGATGACTTGTTCGATCAGCTGAGAGGGGCACGGGTCTATTCCAAGATAGATCTTCGTACCGGTTACCATCAGTTGAGGGTTAGGGAGGAAGATATCCCTAAGACGGCGTTCAGAACGCGGTATGGGCATTTCGAGTTCACAGTGATGCCATTTGGGTTGACGAATGCTCCAGCGGCATTCATGGACCTCATGCACAGGGTGTTCCAACCCTATTTAGATCAATTTGTTGTAGTTTTTGTTGATGACATCTTGATCTACTCCAAGTCTGAGGAGGAGCATGAGGGTCACTTGAGGATTGTTCTCCAGACATTGAGAGAGCATCAGTTGTACGCCAAGTTCAGCAAGTGTGAATTTTGGCTTACAGAGGTAAAGTTTTTGGGGCATGTAGTGTCAGCTTCAGGTGTATCTGTGGACCCGGAGAAGGTTGAGGCAGTTATGAATTGGGAGAGACCGAAGTCAGTCTTCGAGATACGTAGTTTCTTGGGATTGGCGGGGTACTACCGGCGATTTATTGAGGATTTCTCCCGATTGGCTGCGCCTATGACGAAGTTGACCCGGAAAGAGGTCAAGTTTGTGTGGAATGATTCTTGTGAGAATGCATTCCAGGAGTTGAAAAGGAGGCTTACTTCGGCTCCTATTCTGATAGTTCCAGAACGGGGACAGAGGTACACGATCTATTGTGATGCCTCGAAGGACGGGCTGGGATGTGTTTTGATGCAGTCCGGGAGGGTAGTAGCTTATGGTTCTCGGCAGCTAAAGAATCACGAGCAGAATTACCCCACACATGACATGGAGTTGGCGGCCATTGTCTTTGCCTTGAAGGCTTGGCGTCACTACCTGTATGGCGAGCAGTTTGAAGTGTTTTCGGACCACAAGAGTCTGAAGTATATTTTCACTCAGCGGGACCTCAACATGAGGCAACGCAGGTGGATGGAGTACCTAGAGGACTACGACTTCACTTTGCATTACCATCCCGGTAAGGCAAACGTGGTGGCTGATGCACTTAGCCGGAAGTCGCGGGGAGTTATGGCTAGTATGGCTTCCCGGGAGTGGAGGATGCTCGAGACTGTGGGACAGTTCGGATTATGTTATATGGGTCAGGCTCAGGGTACTTTGGGGAGTTTGGTGGCTACGCCGTCTCTACTGAGCAGGGTGATTGAGTCCTAGGGACAAGATACCGAGTTAGTGTCCATTAGGGACCGAGTACGGTTGGGTACGGGTGATGAAGGCTGGGTCATTCACACAGATGGTAGTCTTCGGTTCAGGGGACGGATTGTGGTTCCCCAGTCTGCGGAGCTTAGAGAGGAGATCCTCAGGGAATTTCATTGCTCCCGTTTTGCGGTTCATCCAGGGAGCACGAAGATGTATCATGATCTTCGTCGCCAGTATTACTGGAGTGGAATGAAGAGGCAGGTTGGCGACTTTGTCAGTCGATGTCTCACGTGTCAGCAGGTTAAGGCTGAACACCAGAGACCAGCAGGTTTACTCCAGCCTTTGGAGGTAGCTGAGTGGAAGTGGGAACATATCACGATGGATTTTGTGACCCATTTGCCACGGACATCACGAGGTCATGATGCGGTGTGGGTGATAGTGGACCGGCTTACTAAGTCGGCACACTTTTTAGCTGTGCGGATGACCTTCACACTGGAGGAATTCTGCAGGTTGTATATGCGGGAGATTGTCGGCTGCATGGAGTACCCGTATCTATTGTATCGGACCGAGATCCCAGGTTTACGGCTCATTTTTGGGAGAGTTTCCAGCGAGCCATGGGGACACAGTTAATGATGAGCACTGCTTTTCATCCCCAGACGGACGGTCAGTCTGAGAGGACTATCCAGATTTTAGAGGACATGCTACGGGCATGCGTCCTAGATCTCAAGGGTAGCTGGAAAGATCACTTACCCTTGGTGGAGTTCGCATACAATAACAGTTACCAGGCGAGCATACAGATGGCACCCTATGAGGCGCTATATGGGAGGCCATGTCGTTCTTCGGTTTGTTGGACGGAGGTAGGAGAGAGGTCTTCTACGGGTCCGGAATTGGTTAGAGACACCTCGGAGAAGGTGGACTTGATTCGGAAGCGTCTTCTCACGGCTCAAAGCCGGCAAAAGAGCTATGCTGATAGACGGCGGCGACCTCTAGAGTTTGAGGTGGGAGATCATGTCTTCTTGAAGGTTATGCCTAAGAGAGGAGTGGTCCGGTTTGGTAAGCGGGGGAAGCTGTCGCCGAGATACATCGGGCCCTTCGAGGTACTTGAGAGAGTGGGTACAGTTGCTTACCGGTTGGCGTTACCGCCAAATCTATCGGGTGTTCATGCAGTATTCCATGTCTCTATGCTCCGGAAGTATACTCCAGATCCGACACATGTGGTGGATTGGGGTGAGTTGACTGTTGATGCGGATGGGACCTTCGAGGAGGGACCGGTGGGCATCATAGATAGCCGGGAACAGGTTTTGCGAGGCAAGACCGTGCGGCTAGTGAAGGTGTTGTGGCAGCATCGAGGAGTAGAAGAGGCGACATGGGAGCGCGAGGACACTATCCGTACCAATTACCCTTTCTTGTTTGAGGATGGAGGTACATTGTTATGGTCATTTAGCATTAATTGATTGTTGCATATGCATGTGATTGTATGTGCATGTGTATGTGAATTTCGGGGACGAAATTCTTTTAAGGGGGGAAGAATGTGAAACCCAGGAAAAATTTGTATTTTTTCTGAAAAAAAAAGGGCAAAATGATAATTTGCCATCCTAATGCGTATTTAAAATACATATTTTTATAGAGCTCAGATGGGACAATGGACCTCACTATTGGATTCGCATCGCGAAATATAGTTGCCCTGTCAATTTTCGTCGAATTTTGAGATAGTCGAGTTTTTCGCGTTTTTCGAGGCGAGGGGCGTCCGGTGACCCCCAAAAATGAAATTTTAATAAAAATTTTAAAATTTGAAAAATATTTTAAATAAATTTCATATAAAATATTTTGAGCTTAAACCGATACAAAATAAATCATTTCGGGACAAAAACGGACCCGAATCAGTGAGGGACACGTGGCGCGACTCGGGCCAAGTATTGGAAAGTATAAATAGGGGCTAAATCAGATATTTTGCTGAAGGATCTCTGCATTTCAGCTAGTTCCAACGTGTGAGAGCAAGAGGGAGAGAAAAAGGGAGAAAACAAATCCTCCTTCGCCGATTCTCGGAGTTTCGTACCTCGATTCAACTTGGACCAAGAGCCAAAGTTCATCTCCTCGACGAGGGCTACGCGTACGTACACTTCTAGAAGTGGATTTCACCGAAGATCCAAGAGGAGACTTTGGAGAAAATCAAAGTTTTGAGGTTGATTTGGTGTTATAGAAGTTCTTACACTTCTATTGAGGTAGGGTTCCTTCTACCTTGGTTTTATTCTTACCTTAAGTGGGCTTTTAGTGGCTGAAATTGGTTTATATGTGAGCTGTCCAAATGGACTGTTTTGGTGCTGAAATTGGGGTTGTTTTGTGCACTAATTAAGGGCTGTTTTGTGAACTAATTAAGGGCTATTTTATGCACTAATTAGGCTGTTTTGTGCACTAATTAGGGACTGTTAAGGGGCTGAATTTGGGCTGTTAAAGGGCTGAATTATGGACTATTTTTAGGCCATGTTATGGACTGAAATTGTGATTGTTTTTGCGGACTGTTTTTAGGCTATTTTGTGGGCTATATGCGAGCTGTTATATGGTGGTTTGTATGGGTTGTTTTGTGGTTTAGATAAGAGTCGTTACGTGGGCTATTACATGGGCCGTTATGTGTTATATTATTCCTTAATGATTAGGTGTGTTATTAGCCTAAAAGTTGTGATATCACTTGCCTATAATTATGAAAGTGAAATTATGGACTTATGACATGATTTATGATTGAAAATGCAATTGTTGGTATATGCATGTTATGATATATTGAATTTGTGACAAATATGGTATCTATATGCTTAGAACATAACTTATCATGATATGTTGAGATTGTTCATATGTCATTCATAGCATATTGAACATTGTATCATTGTGCATAGAGGTATCACATTCATGGGCATAAGTCATGAGTGTGGGTGTGTGAGATGCATGGTTGATCAAATACCTTGTTTGGTGGTTGGTATGTGGGTTCGGGAAAAAGTGGATCGAAGATCCCCTTTGAGTCGCATAGTTGCATGAAAGAAAACTTGTGTCGGGTATAGCAAGTAGGGCTAGACTCTACCTCGGGTGCAAGACCCGGCGACTTGGTTATACACTCCCCTGTGGTGAAATTTTGAAAAAGTGTAGTATGGTATACGGAACCGGCAGTATAAAATCCAAAATCCGTTGCCCAACAAGACACAAGATTTTGAATTATAAGAAAATACTCATTTAATGAGTACCATCCAATAATGATCTGATTTATAAAACACATGATTTTTTATTCAAAGCGATCATTGGATGTATTTCCGTCGAAGACGGGTCATTACACATTGGCATTGCATTGTGTTGTGGAAGTCAATGAGGACTTGGGTTTAAGTGCATGAGTGAGTATCATCTTATTTCATGGCATGACATGGTTGCATTTCAACATTGAATACATATTCTTGTATGAATGGTTGTTAAATGTTAAATGTTGCTTATACACATTGCATATGCATTTAAGGTGGGAAGTAGCCCTAGTAGGAGTTTTTCTCTACTGGGCGTTGGCTCACCCTATACGGGAAACATTTCAGGTACGGGTCATACGCCGAGGGACGGCACTTACTCGGGCACTTAAGGAGGAAGAAAAGCCGACTTGTGGCTTTCAATCCATTTCTTTTGTAAAATTAGACTTGTAATTAAATTTTGGCATGTAATGTGTAAAGGAATTGTGATAGAATCTATATCGACTGTTTTAATATAATCTTGCATGTTTGTATGAATATGGATAATTAGACCCGGTGTGGCCAATGTTTACTTATAAATGGACCCGGTGTGGTCATTGTTGAATATAGGACCTCGGATGGGTCTTGTTATTATATAATGCACAGGTTGTGTTTTGAGTAGAGTTCTCCTTACAAAGGAGACTCTGCCCAAATTTTTAATAAAGGATGGACCCCGGTAAATGGGGCATAACGTTGAGATATCGAGTTACTCGGTATTCACGGGCATTCTGTGGGTTGATGAGTAATCAACGAACCCCAGGATTTTGGGGTGTCACAATGATGGATTCACACAAGATGTAACTTCTGTGTTGCTTTTTGATCTAGTTTATGTGCACTAATTATATATTTGGTTGTTTGTAAGTAATAGTATTAATTATGTGTAATTTATTTGACAGATTGAAACTCCTGAGTGAAAGCCAGACATCGTAATTGCTGAAAGACAACAAATTTCTGGTTTTTATTCTTAAATAATGATTATTACTGTTTTTATGTTGCAGATAACAATTAATTTAAGTTTGGGAGATAGGCATGTGAATTTACTTTGTGTGTTTAAAATAGTGCTTGTTATTTAAAACTTTTTGTTTGTCTTTATGACTGACATACATTAAAGAACCAGATAGTGAGTTAATTTTCGATAATTTTTTGAGTCATTTTCTTTTATTAAAAAAAAAATTGAAAAATGGATGAAAAATTATTTTGGTTAAGTTTAATTTTACTACGTCGCTTCCCAAAAGATATACATACGTTGATTATGCAAAAACTAAATATGTTAAGAAATTTAGAGATTATTGAAAACCAAGCACAACCTCTATGTGGAAAAAGTATGTATGCCAAACATCGACGAGCAAATCGTCTTTGTGCTTGTGTAAAATGTGGTCGTACAGAACATCTGAGACGGTACAATAAGTGTGCGGAACCAATTTCAGGTCGATCGTTAAATCGTTTATGGTGGATTAGGGATGGGCAGAGCAAGGATTATCCTGAGACGCCATCCTATTCTGGCCCAATGCTAAACAGATACGTGCGAACTGAAATTATCCGTGTCACTGGTGTCACCGAACTAGACAGTTCTGACGCTGAATCAATCTGATCAAAATAAAATCTTTGGAAGAATTGTACATATATGTAAATATTTATGTATAGAGTTATGTACATAAATGTAAATAACTATAAATTGATTAAAAAATCAGTAAATATTCAACAACAAATAAAAATTAAAAACCCACCAAATTTTTTGACAAGAAAAAAAAGAGTGATTAGCAAAAATTGTGTAGAATATATATATTGTATTTTGTATTTTGCAGGAATTTGAAGAACAAAAGAAAATTGCAGAAAATAAAGTAGCCTGCAGTATGCAAAACCCAAAACCAGTAACATTGGACCGTCCAGACGGTGGCCCTTAATATAAATATGGTTCTCCATGCAAACCGATCATCTTCATTACCTTGCAACCAAAAATTTTGGTCATAGCCGAAAATCTCAAACCCAAGACCTCAAATCTGCTACACTCAGTCAATTTCACTCAAATTTGTTCCGATTATCCTTTTACCCATCACATTTGGAACATATTTACCGATCAAAATCAACTGAAACAAAGAATTTGAAGAAAAATCAAGAAAAAATGGATTCGAGACAAAGGGCAAGAAGATCTTCGAGACGAGCACAAAGGGATCAACCCCAAGTACCTCCACAGCAACCACAACCAGGAAACTTCTTCAACCAGGTGATGTTTGAAAATATTGAACAGCAAAACTGGTATGATACTAAATTTTTTATGAAAACTATTATCATTGAAAGACCGATTGTGTTTGAAGATTTTGATACCATAAGAATTAGAGAAATTCTAGCTGCTAGAGGCTGGTTAGATTATGTTAAATTATGTGTTCCTGCATATGACTGCCTGGTCCTGAATTCTATAGTAATGCTCAGATAATTGAAAAAAGACATATACGTGCATTTGTACGGGGTAGAGTTTTTCATGTTACACCGGCTATTATAGCCAACTTCTTTCAACCCATGCGAAGAGAAGAAAATCCGCAATACCCATACACTGAGCTTACATTACCTGACTTGGATATCATAGGGAGAGAGGTAACCAGTAATCCAGAATTTGGTTGGGATAGACCTAATAAATACATAAAACAGGGAGACTTGACTGATACATATCGCATCCTGAATTTAATAACAGTAAACAGCTTGCTACCTCGAGCCCAAAAAAATCAAATTTACACAGAGCATGCTTACTTTTTATATGCATTCGGGATGAGACATACCATTGACCTGCCAAATCTGAGTATAGACCAAATGATACTGACTGTAGAAGATAAAAAGCTCTCACTTCCCTATGCTATGCTAGTCTCTTAACTATGCAGGAACAACGGGGTGATCATTGATCTAATATGGAAGACAGTAGACCATTATGGACCAATAGATAAAATTTCATTGAGAAAAAGTCATGGAGCTCAGCCAGAAGCACAACTAGATGCTCAACCAGTAGCCCAACAAGAAGCACCACCTGAACCACAAGAACAACCATTCCAACCTCCTGAAGCATTCATTCCACCATAACAACATCTATTAGAAGATCAACCATACATTCCAGTGGATGATAAGATAGACAGACAAATTCTGCTAGGATTGAAAAACACTATCACCCAGCTTGGTACCAGCATCAATCAAATGAACCAACGAATGGAGGACTATGAAAAAAACCAAGCAGAAATGTTGAAGCTACTGAAACAGGACTTTGGAGGAGGACCATCCATTTCATAAAGACTGAAGATTCTACATAAAAATTTTGCCATCTTTCACTCAACTCTTTTAAATTATGCACTTTTACATATGCAATTGAACTTTAAATTATCTTTTGCACTTATTTGTTTAGTTACTTAAACCTATATATGTTTTAAACTGGTTAAGTTTTGAACTTAGGTATGTTTAAGTTTACTTTTATTAAAATTAGAACTTATCATATTAAAATTAGGAAGACTAGTTCATATAATTTACAGTTAAATTAAGTTAGTATTCTGAGACCTTGCAGGAATAGTCTTAATTTGATCACTAAGATCTTCATATTGTAGTTGTATAGTATCTAAATATTTTTGTTCAAACTTATCTTTAGAAGCACACATAGATTTCTTTGTTGATAAAAACCTTATGAAATATTACACTCTTTACATATATAGTGGAGATGAGAAACCTAATGCAGATTTTGAGCCAATCTATCTTGGAGATGTATTCTACATCTACTCAAATATTCGATTCAGCGGTAACCTTTCTTTGAATAATCTCATTATTTTTGTCTTGATTAGCATTTGTTAAATTATATTATTAGCATTGTACTTGAAACTCTTTTAGATAGAAATGATACATATGGATAATTTCTAGAAAATGATCTTAGGCCCTTTTTCATTATCTTTGAGCCTTGACCTTTTCTTTTACAAAATTATATCCTTAGTCAACCATGGTTGAGGTTGAAAGATATATTCTTTTCAATAAACCCCAAAAAATATCCGTGCCATAAGAAAATATATCAAACCTACCTTAGCTACATAATTTTCTGGCACCCTCTTTTAAATCAAAATGATGTTTTATAAAAAAAAAAACATGTGGTGAGTAGAGATGGAGCATAAAACGCACTCACTCATAAACACATGTTAAGGATGAGATGGAGCGTAAAACGCATTCATTCAATAAAAAGTGAGATGGAGCATAAAATGCACTCACCAAGAAAGTGAAAAATAAAAATAAGAAAGAGATGTGCCACAATATAAAGGGTAACTTTTGAATTCTATAGACGTCGTTTGATAAATCTCAACCCCATGGCCACATTACAACCCTAAAAAATTCCTTTTTGATTCTAGAAATCATGCATTGGTATTATTTCTATTAATCTAAAAAGGAAAATGTTAATAATATATTTTAAAATGTTAATATTCTTTCATGAGATTATGTCAAAATTCCACTTTATACTACATGTGATATTATTTGCTTTATTGACAATATTCCAATCACATGTAATTTACTGAGAATAGCCACTATAACATGTGTATTCTTCTTACTGAGTGTATTTCAGGGAAGGATTGACATCAAAACTACTACGAAAGAGGATAATATTTCTCAAGTGATTTTTTTTTAAATAAAGAAATTATTACACACAAGTTTTTATAAAAATATATAGATCATATTACAACTAACATATGTTACTCTTATATAGTGATCAGAAAAGGAAGTACTCTGGCAAGACAGAAGGAATACTTATTTAATTATATTCGTGAAAAATATGAATTATGAACTCCTAATTACTGAAGTTTACAGGTAGTTTCACTGAAAATCTTCACGAGACACAACTCGTCCACTAAGAATTACCTAGGGTTTTAACGGCTTATTGTATATGCTAAATGCAATAGTGAAAAAATTTACGAAAATGATATAACTTCTATTTATGTTTTATTTTGTAAAGTAATCTATGTTTACTAGGGACTAGTAAAGTTTAAGTTGGGGGGTGTGATTAACCCTAGTTAGTATGTAAATTAGAATAGTTAAATATATCAAACTAATAAAATAAAACAACAGAAAATCAGTAATCAGTATGAATTAGGGTTTGTACGGTAATTAGTATTTTTAACAGTTTATATCCAAAAGTGCAGGTTTAATGCAGAATTACTACAGAATACAAGGTGCCAAGTAGGGAAGCTTGAAAATACAAAGGCTAAAGTGTAATTGAAATCAAATGAAGAGTCAGCATGCATGCAAGTTGCAAATTCCAGCAAAGCACCACCGTCCGGACGGTGGTGATGGCATCCGGACGGTCACCCTTTGATGATTATCCTGACTTCTTCCACCTCATGCTTCCTAAATGAGTATAAATAGGCACCTTCTTCACTTCAAAACAAGGTCGGACAACTAAGAGCTCCTGAGAGAAAAAGAAATAAAGAAAAGAGAAAAAGAGAAAGAGAATCAGCAACATGATCCAGTCCGTGTTATATTTCAGTCCAAACTCTGTATTTTATTTTTTGTAACTTTCTATTTGGATAATTGAACTGCTGCCACTTTTTTTGTATTAAGTGATAATAAAAGGTGGTTGTGTTTCAGTTGTCCTTGTGAAAGAAGTTTTTACTTTAATTTTTGTTGTAATAACAACTGCCTGCACTCCTTGCTTGTCTGTAGCAATGGAGCGTGAGTAGTCGTTTACACCCTCCAGTGTGAGGAGAACATATGTATCATATTGGCTAGATTATGGAAATGCAGATGTTTTATTTATACGTTTATTTATATATGTATTATATGTGTAATGCGTGATATAGTGATGTGTATAATTCTGGTGCTGTGCCTTGGATTATACCATCAGTATATCATAAGACCCGCCGGTTAAACAACCACAGCGTTTCTATCGGTATGGCTTGTCCTCCACCGAAATGCTGAGAAAGTTGACTGACGTGTGGTACAAACCTAAATTATCCTCATGAATGGCTTGTCCTTCTGGGTTATTAGGGTTGATTATTATTATATATAACTATTATGACAGTCTAACAACCACGATGTTCCTATCGGTATGGCTTTGCTTCCACCGGAATGTTGAGGATGTTTAACTGGCAAATCTATACCCAGTGTAGCCTAAGAAGCAGCTGTGTTATAATATATTACCACCAGTGTAGCCTAAGAAGCGTTGTGTTATGGTTTACATATATGCACTAGCAATCATGAGATCAAATGAATAACTCAAGTATTCCTCATGAATGACTTATCGTTTTGGTTTGCTTAGGTTAATCAGTTGACATAGATATAACCGGTGTAGCCTAAGAAGCAGTTGTGTTATAATATATTACCACCAATGTAGCCTAAGAAGCAGCTGTGTTATGGTTTATATACATCAGACCTGTCGGTTGACTTTCCAGTAACATGGGAGTTAATTGTTGTGAGGTAGCATTTCCAGAATTTAACCAATATAAAGCATATGGTATCCTTAAGTTGAAGGGTATCTTTCATATTTCTGTCATTAATCTGTTTTATTTACACACTTTATTATCTTTGCACTTTATTTTCGCTTTGCTTTTATTTAAATAAATTAGTTATCAATCTAAGCTCACATCACAAACTATCAAACATCACACTACTTCAAACAACTATTTTACTGTTTTAACTTCTTATTTTTATTTTCAACAAGAATTACTAAACTCTTTGTGGGATCGATACTTGGACTAAAAATCGAGAAAATTACAATTTGACCACTTATACATGGGTGTATAATATAATATAATTCAGATCACTAAAAAGTGCGAATCACAGTACTCCCCTGATGAAATCGAATTTATGCGACCCAACCAAATCAAATTAGGAATGCATAATGTGACACCATTTCACATGCAACGGGAAGTTGCAGAGGTGGTTACTATGAATGGTAATACACATGTTGTGTGTATTAATGACCATACATGCACTTATGAAAATTTTATAATTTATAAAATGTCTCTCATATCATGGCCACTTATTGCAATTCCATGTTAGTTCCTGACATTTAATCGATTCAATATTCAGCATCTAGGCACTTGAGTCGACTTGGGCACAATATCTTAATTACTTACCCGGATATTAGGTTTTAAAGTTTGTTAATGTCTATTTGGGATGATTGGATTGTATGTTGGGAAGTTGTTGAATTGTGGTGGATTAGTGGATGTTGAGATGTTGGAATGTTTTTGTATATTTTTTTATGTCTGGGTGTGTTTTGTACAGGTTAAAAATTTTGGAAAATTCCAATTTATAGGGGAAACTCTGCCCAATTTTTTTAAAAATACTTCTACATTTATTAATGTGTGCCCACAATTTGTTTTACAAATGATATAGGAGTCGTATACTACTGAGGTCATAAGTTGGTTGCCAGATTATTACCTTATTAAGCAATATATTTGGCACACACGTTCCCCATTGATTTTTTTTGATGTCATCCAGTTGCATTTTCTAGATCGTGTTACTCGATAGTTTGGTCTTGTGCAGTGCATACCACAAGCATGTGATACTAATATAGCCCTGTATTTTGTTAGCTGTAGTGGGAGATCAGATCGGGATTGGACTGATGTTCATCATGTGTACATAGACATGCGGGCCCGTTGTCGAGATACCATTGTTACAAGAGACTTGGTTACTGCACTGATGGATCCTACTGACCCATACATGTCATGGTATCATCACATTACTCATCGGCTTGTCGGTTCACCCATTGCTAGGCCTACTGTTAGTTTTCAACCAATTGGGAGCATCATAGAGCTATTGGTAAGATGTTTTTAAATGATTTACTATTATATTGGTAGGATAAAAAAATGTGGAATTGTTTACTAAAATTAGTATTTCATGTAACTTTTTTGTAGGAAGTGACTCTTACACGGATATATCACACTTCACATTTTATATATGAGGGTTTCCTAGATTTGACATTTTGCATGGAGACTCTTGGGTGTATCACAAATCTGAGCTCCTCATGTTTGGCAGCCATATGTGAGCAGTGATGACTTGTCTACGCTCCAATCATGGCAGCTGAGGTTGCGTGTACATCTACGGAGCCACCGCCTTTTGGTATTTGAACTACTCCTATTTCTTCACCACATTTGTACTTCTATCACTTGTACGACCACCACCTTCGTCACTAGCACAAGCACTAACACTGACACCTACACTAACACCAAGACCGAGACCGACACCATTACCAACCTCAACACCGATATTGACACCATCACTAATCATCTTAGGAGTAATCACCCCTGCAATTGCAATGACACCTTCTTGTACACCTTTAGATGTTCTCTTTTGCACTCCACCAACAATGTCAATAAGTGGTACCACATTAGTTACATTGACACCCCTGTCGTGTCATGCAGCAATGGGGTCATCGCACACAATCTACCCTACCCCTTTTGTTGAGCATCCTTTACCAGATCCTATGTTACCTAAGGAGGGGTTGACATAGGATGATACACTTGCAGATATAGGTCATGCGAAAGTCAAACCACAGGTTTGAGGCAGACGACAGGTCAGGGATGGGCTTAGGGGCGAGGTCATGCACATCATGAAGATGATGTGGGTGTCTCACAAGTGGCACAGTCTGCACCACGGGATACTGAGCATGAGCTTTTTATACAGTCAAAGTGACGTACATGACCAGCTCCATATGGCACATGATTTTGATGTATTTTTTAGTTTTTTTTTTTAACTATACAAAGTTTTTCTTTTGTAAATACTTGACTATAATTATTTTATAAATTTCAATTGCAATCTTTAATCAAGTTGTCACACATACAATCAATATTGTACACAACATATTTAACTTAACTTCAACATAACACTTCACATTTAAATCTTGAAACAACACTAACATAGGATCTGGAGACAACAAAACTAACATAACACTTCTCAACACAACACTAACATAACACTTCTCGACACAATCACTAACATAACACTTGTCCACACAACACTAACATAACACTTCTCCACATAACAATAACATAACATTTCTCCACACAACACTAATGACTTGATCCGAAATGTGTACACCCAAGTGCAGGTAGTCAAGTTGTAGTAATAATCCAGTTAAGTCCAAAGTCGAATCCACAGGAAACTATGATTGGTGTTTTGAAGGAAGCAATAATAGAGACCAAGTAACTGGAAATTTCGATAGTTTGGAGTGGTGGGGTTTTCTTGAATAGAATAGAAGATTCTTTTCAAGAGTTTTCTAGACAAAATATAAGATTCTCAAAATGTAACAGCCACCCTTTAGCTCGAGGATCAAGACATGTAATAGAGTATCTGTTTTATTATGTTTGTACTTTATAACTCAATTAACTCCGATGTCAACAGTAAGTTAATTGGAAGATAAAGATGGATTTTGAGAATTAAGTACATGATTCCGATGCCTTTCTAGAAGTTTATAAGAATTGTCTGTGCCGAGACTTAACCCATCTACAAGCAAGCAAGTGTTTCTATAACACATCCAACCATGGCATTAATGATCCATTCTTTGAATAAAGCGCAATAATGGTAGGGATTGAAAGGCTGTCATGAAGAGCTAGCCAGGGTACTTTCCTTAAACCAATGGGTCTTTCTATGCAGGAGTCATTCGTATCAAAAAGGGAGCCCTTAGTTATACAAAGTACCTCAACTTTGCTAGATACATTCAATCATCCAATGAAGAAGTTACACAAACATAAACTCCGGATAATCTTTACATATTCATCACCTCTTACTAAAGAGTGAATGAGGAACTACTCACTTTTCATGGCCTTGGCAAAGCTAGAAAAGTGAGTGTTACTCATCTCTCTAAGTAGAGGAGCTACTAAATGAAGCAAACTAAACAAGAGTTTATCTTCAATGAAGAATAAGTGAATCACTTTTCACCCTTCACTGCTTTGGTAAAGCCCTAGAAAAGTGGAAGAGTTTCACTCTTCTAAGAAAGAAGGATGCTCAAGCAATGGAAGTGAAATACATGAACAATAAAAAAAAAGAAAGGTAGTTACTTTTGGAGGGCTTCCACCACAACCAAAAGATGAACTATCTCTCTTGATACTTTGTAAGTAAAAGCAAGTACAACTACAAGGGGAGTCTAAGCCTCCATCATGGTTGATATAAATGCAAAATGAAAACATAAACATGACATGTTCAAGAACTAGATTACTAAAACACTCTTACTTTACAAGAACAAGGATTGTTCCCCCTTTTCTCTACAAGAGGAAGAATGACCTTTAAGCTCCCATCATGGGAGTATTTATAGGCAAGGAAAGGAGGGGGAGGGTAGGAGATAAGAGAGGATGAGTGAATAGTGTTTTTCGCCCATGGGAATCAACTACTCTGCAGGCAGTCTGCAGAGGACATTCGAACGTGATCTGGTGTTCAAACGTTAAGTCTGTCTTTTCTTTAAGGACGTTCGAACGTGAGATGCCATTCGAACATTGTCTGTGTCTTTGCTTTGAGGGCGTTTGAACGTCAGATGGGGTTTGATTCCTTCCACTCAAGTGGATTATGATTTCTATGATAGTCACTTCCATACGTCTTGAACAATTTTGACTTTACACTAAGCAACTTGGTCCTTAGTCACTCAGGACAATGTTTGAACGTGGAGTGGTGTTCGAACATTGTACTCAAGTAAAATTTGTTAATTTTTTGCACGAATCAGCAACATGCCAGGTTCCAATGGTGTAGTCTTCTCAAGATTCCAGAGGCTGTTCGAACGTGAGTTGGCATTTGAATGTGGTACTCAAGTATCTCAGCATTTTCCCTTTGTTGATTGTAACACGCCTTGTCTCAGCAGCTGGTCTTGGCAGGATTTCAGAGGAAATTCAAATGTGGGTTGACGTTTGAACGTTCTTGATTTGTTCCAACCTTCTGCAATTTTGTTCCCTATTGTGCTGGTGTTACATTCAAGTGTGATTTTTGTTGTTCTTGAGCTTTTTTTCTATTTAGGATCTAAAATGTCATTACTTAAACTCCATCAAAGTACAATTAGTCCAAAAAGGTATAGTAAAAATTGTTAACTTTACGCACAAATCAACTAACATAACATTTCTCCACACAACATGTTTCACGAGTCAATATCTTCGTCAGACATCTCGACATCAAAAATATATCCAATATCTCCACTTAAAAGGAAACTTTTATGTGCTTCTTCCATTAACCGTTCTTTAACACAATCTTGTGCGATGCAATGGAGGTTGTAACGATTTAAACGGATTGCCATGCAATTGTGCTCAACTCAAAAATGATACAATGCTCATTCTAGTTGTTGAGGTGTCTCAATTGGCATATGGATGATAATTTGTCGAGGCATTTGTATATTGCAAGTTCGCATATCTTGTGACACCCCTAAAACCGAGGGTCATTTATTAACCATTGACCATCCGTCAACCCGCGGAAATACCCATGATTGTCGCACAACTGGGCGACACGTTAATAATATTCCCTTGACCGGAATTATAACCCACACGTAAAACCCCATATACATTTTATCATTTGATCCAACCATGGTCCAATGTATTACATTTCATACTCCATTATAGTCCAATTACATCCTTGGAACCTAAGAACCCATAGCCCAAAAGCTTGGCAAAGTAATTTTAAAATTTCAAAATTTTGGAAAGAGTATTGGTACAGCGTACCGATACTATGAACCTTCTGGAAAATCCGTATCAGTAAGGCATATCGGTACGCTCTGCCTTCTGGACAAGGCTATACCGGTACTATTAACCCACTGGAAAATCTGTATCGATACAGGTAACCCACTGGACCTTGTTGTACTGGTACTCTTTGTCCACTTTTGCCTATTTCACCTACTTTTCATTTCCTATCCATTCCAATCTATTCCAATACCATCCAAAACATGCTTAATAAGGTTTTTCACATAAAATTTATTATATACAAGTTCTATTACCGATAATTCCATACAATTACATGTCCAAAAATATAATTTTCACAAAATTTATACAAAATGAGCTATCAAAAGCCACAAGTCGGCTCTCTTCATCTTTGGGGCTCGAAATGAGAGTCCTCCGCCAGTGTGAACCTCGAACCTGAAATGTTTTCCCGTATAGGGTGAGCTACGCTCAATAGAGTATTTCCTACAGAGGCTACTCCCCCCTAGATGCATATGAAATGTGCACATGCAACAATCAACAATCATAATCCATTCCATACAAGAACATGTCATTCAAGATGGAAATTTCTACCATGTCATGTCATGATATAAGGTGATACTCACTCATGTACCATAACTCGAGTCCTCACCGACTCCTGCAACATAATGCAATGCTAATGTGTAGCAAATCTATCATTGATAAATTTCATCCAATGATCATTTTGAAATAAAGGTCGTGTGTTTATAAAACCAAATTTTGTTGGATGATACACATCGAATGACCATTTTGTAAAAAATGACAAGTACACTTTTCTGAAATTTCACCTTAGGGGAGTGTACGAATCAGATATTTTATAAAATAAATCATATGTCTTTGTTGGGTAGCGGAGTTTTGGTATCGCACTATAAGTTCCGTAAACCAATACACTTTTCTAGAATTTCACCTCTAGGGAGTTTATGAACCAGGTGGCCAGGTCTTGCACCTGAGGGGGGATCTATCCCTACTTACTATACCTGACACAAGTTTTTCATGCAACCATGTAACTTAGTCGAATTTTCAATCCAACTTTTCCAAGCCCACCATCAATCACCAAGTATGGTGTTTGATTACACCCTGTACATACACACACACCCACATCCATGCATAATGCCCATGAATGTGATGCCAACTTTATGCCCAAAATGCAATGAATATCAAATGAACAATTTAAACCTCATGTCAACATATCCCATGACAATATATATCCTTAGCATATAATTACCACAATTTATCATGATGCTAATATACTAACAACATGCACCAACAATAATTCATCAACATGTTATTACACAGTTTATGTCAATAACATACTTTATTCACAAGGCACGGTATAAACACCTAGCATGCCATAATAAACTTAATTCTCACATAGGCATTTAGTAAAACACCTTCAAGGCACAAATCATGTTATCACACAAGATTTCCCACATAATATCATGTTCTAAGGAAATTACACAAGTACTTTCCCTATACCTAACTTAACTAGGAATTGGTCTAAGCCATTTCCATACCCTTTTTTTCTCATTTCCATAACCATAGTCAAATGACCTATGTTATTCTATACACTTATCCATTTCATAGAACATCCTAGGTAAGAAATAAACCAAAGTAAGTGGGAACTCTACCTCTTGAAGCGTAAAACGATGTGTAGGACCTTTAAGAACACTAACATAAACCCAAAACTTTGATCTTCCAAAATCTTTTCTTTGGATCTTCAGTGAAATCCTTCATTCTTGGTATGGTTGCGTAGCCCTCATCGATGTGATCGACTTTAACTCTTGGTCCGAAGGATTTCGACCGATAGAACTCCGTAGATCAAAAGGAGAAATGTAGAAATCTTGATTTTTTCTCTTCTCTCCCTTCTCTTCTCTTCCAACGTGTGAGACCATCAGACAAATGGGAAAAAATATCTGAAAAATCAGATATTTTGCCCCTATTTATACCCTTTAATTGTGCGGTCCACATTGCACGCGCATTTCTTATTTTCGGGTCCGTTTTTGTCCCGAAACGAATTAATTTCATCCTGGTTTAAGTTCAAATTAATTTTATCTGAACTTTTCTTCAATTATAAGGAAATTTTATAATTTGTTTTTTGGGACGTTTGTGAGGTCATTCGAACCCCAGTTATCTCAAAAAACATAAAAAATCTGACTATCTTGAAATTCAATAAAAATTAACAATACACTGATTATTTTCCTGTTACCCATGAATTGACAATCCACTAATCTATATTCGATGGATTTGCACATATATGACTATTCAACAAGCCACATCATGAAGTGACAACCTACTAAATCAATGAATTTTTTGATGAAATGACAAAACCCTACAATTACTGGTGAACCATGTGCTATAATGAATATGCACAACTGCCAACAATGTGTGAAGGTGAACTGGTGAGAATTTCAGTAAAAATCATATGCTAAAGTGACAAATGGCATTTGATAAGGCCTTATCATTGAATTGTTATGTCATTATTTTATCATTGCAAAGTCATATCATTACTTTATGAGTGTCAATTCATGATAGTCATACACAATAAGTGTCTTGTCAAATTTGTATATAATTTCATTCCGCACCTATATAAACCATTCTTCTTAATTGTGTATATAATAACCCAAAAAATTGTCTAGGCACACATCAAATAGGAAATCCAATCAAACCACACAAGGTTCTGCATTACGCAATGAACAACATAGTGCATCTTCAACTAACAAACTTTAACGCTCCACTGGCCGAGCAGCATCATCAAATATAGTTTGTTCAATTGGATCCTACACAGATTTCATTGGTGTAACTCGTATGGACGAAAGTGTGAATTTTGCAATGAGCCCATCAATCCTTATCACCCATTCGGTCAAGTTGGACACGTAATTATTAGGCCTACAACTGACTATTTGCCTTCGAGTGTTCATATCGAACCCACTAAGATGGCAAAAGTTATATAACAAATGTTGTGAGCTTGAAGTATATTATTGTTAGCGTATAATAATAGTGCTGAGACACATTCGACTGGGTCCCTGAAGTCCCTGTCTATAAGCCCTGTCCTCGGCCTCAGCCCAAACCCTGGCCCATTTGGCCTGATTGCAGAGTTCCTACACATGAAGTAGTAGGGGCTATGTAGCACCCTAAAACTAGAACTAATTCACTTGGCCCATAGGGGTATAGGGAGGAATGAAGAATGTTTGTGGATGCCCCATCGATGACTGGGACTGATATGTCACATTATTCTGGGATCCCTACTTTTGAGGACAATCTCATTTAAAGTAACCCAAATGGTGGCATATATAACAAGTCCTCTGGTTGTCCCAATACGTGACCTTAAAATTTCTCCCACCTTGGGAGGATTGACCTTGCCCTTGCCCTTGCCCTTGATACCCTTGTGGGGTAGATGTCTTTTGCTTCTTCTCTGAACCAGAAGAAAAGGATTGACCTCTTTCTTCTTATCATTAGCATTGATCTCCCAGATGTTCCTTACATCGTCAACCTCCCTCTCAATAGTCATGGCCATCTCAACCATTGAGTCTAGGTCTTGTAGGTGATGACCCACTATCTTTCCCTAGATGGACAACTTCAAGCCATCCTCACTTTGTCCAAGTTTTTAGCCACGTAATCACTAGTGAAACATGCTAGCTAAGTGAACTTAGCCACATATTCCATCACTGTCATAGTACCTTGCTTCAAATCCAAGAATTCTCATGATTTCAATTGTCAAACAGCCGATGGAAAGTACTTGCTCATGAAGAGCTCATAGAACTCTCCCCAAGTCATCACCTCAATGTTCTTTGAGGCATTTTCCTAATACCACCTTAGATGGGCCTCTCCCTCAAGCGGGAACACAACTAGCCTTATCTTAATAACATTGGATGTGATCTTCATAGCCTCTAAGATCTTGTCTAATTGTTGGAACCAATGGTCGACTACCATCTGAGCCGCCCCTCCAATAAAAGTAGGTGGCTTGTGTGCCTTAAACTTTTAGAGGTTGTTAGAGCCTCCTTAGCCCATGTTGGCACTGGCTTGCATAAAAGGTGGCAGCCATCATGTCCATAGCCTCTATGAAGGCTTGTTGATCCAAGGCTGATGGTTGTTGATTGTTGTTCCACCCACCCCCTTGACTATTTCAATGTCCTTTTTCCTTTATTTTCCATCTACACATATGTAAGATAGTAATAGAGCACTAATTTAGTATTGTAAAACTTGACAAAATTTAAATTTTTATGAAAAAGGACAAAACTGTAATTAGTCGCTACAGTACAGGTTAAAAACTCAAATTTTTTTAGAACTCGGATGATAAAATGGACCTCATCATTGAATTCGTCTCATGAAATCTAGTGATCCAGTGAAATTTTGTTGAATTCAAAGACAGTCAGATTTTGTATATTTTACGATGAGATCGGGCGTCGCGCGGCTAAAGAAACACGATCAGATTTTAATTGTAAAATATGAAAAATAATTTAAATTTAGTTCAAATAAAATATATTGAACATAACGCATAATGAGATTTAATTAATTCAAAATAAAATCAGATCAGGAAAAGACGTGATGTGTAGCGCAACAAGGCCAAGTACTATGGAGTATAGATAGGGAAGAAAATTAGATTTTCTCCCCATTTTTACACAATTTTTGAGAGAGAGAAATGAGGGTTTCTTCAAGCTTCTCTCTATAATTTAGGGCCAACCGTTTTCCATAACGCTTTGGGTCAAGAATTAAAGTTAATCTATGCAACGAGAGCTACGTTTATATACAAAAAATAGGAGATTTTGACGAAGTATCAAGAATGGGATTTTTGGAGATCAAATTCTAAAGCTTGATTTGGGTTTTCTTGGAACTTTTACCATTCATATTATGCTTCGAGAGGTAGAGTTCTTTTCCTAACTAGGTTTATTTTCAACCTAGGATTGCATATGAAATGGGTAGTTTGATTAGAGATGAATTCTCTTGTTTGATGTACTCCTAGTGTAACTAGAGTATGAAAAATGAGTATAGAAATGTGTTAAACCAATCTTACATGAATTGGGTTTGTGAAATTTGCTTGTGTTGGCAAATTCATGAGAAATGTAATACATGGTTTTGTGACTTTTGGGTGTTTGATAAAATGCCTACGTTGATGAAGCATGTTTGTTTCACTGAAAATGTTGTAACTTGCTTGGTGAGAATATAGATTGTAATTATATGTTTTTGATATAATTGACAATTTAGGAATGTGATGATGTTGAAATGTAATTATATTCTTTATGATATATGTTACATTAAGGAATTGGAATTGTTCATATTGTGCTCATGACATGTTGAACATGATGTTATAATTGCAATTGAACTTGGTTGCATAATAACATAAAATACAATTGTATACTACATTGCATATGCATGAGAAGCATCGCATTTAAGGGCATGTGACATGGGTGCGGGTGTGGGTGTGGTTTTGATCAACAATCATTCTTGGTGGACAATGTGTGGACTCCAAAAAGTCGGATCAAGGTTTGGCTGAGTCATACAGGTTGTATTGAAAATAGGGTCAGGGTTAGCAAGAAGTGCTAGATTATTCCTCAGATGCAAGAACTAGTGATTTGGATATGCACTTCATTGGTATTGAGTCCATAAAGTATGTCAACGTATGCGGAGCTGTTGGTGAAAATCCCTAAATTTTGTGTCGATAGAGTGCCCATTGGTGGAAGTCCATAAATACTCACCCCAAAAAAGACCTGGAATTTATAAATGGTTATTGGATATGTAACATTAATGGCGGGGGCTTGGAATGCCCAGATTCATACGCATGACATTGCATGTTTTATGGGAGCTGGTGAAGGCTCGGGTTGCATTGCATGTGTGTGTCTCACCTCATAACATGACATGACATTATGACATTCATTCTTGAAGTTGTATGTTCTTTGATGAATGTTTGTTTGATTGTTGAATTGCATTTAAGTATTTCATATGCATCTAGGTTGGGGAGTAGCCTTTTTAGGAAATATCCTATTGAGCATGACTTACCTTTTATGGGGACAACATTTCAGGTACGGGACAAGCGTAGGTGGAAAGCTTTCACTTGGGCCCTCGATGATGAAAAGAGCCGAGTTGTAACTTTAGATTGTATTTTTGTAAAACAATTGTGTAATGAGTTTTTAGACATGTAATATTGTTTAAAGGGTTGTGTAATGAACCTTTATGGACTATATTTTGAGTATAATTTGATGTTATATGAGCTTTGGTGAATGTTGTATGAGATTGGATGAGTTCAAATTGAAAAAATGATTGAATTTGGGAAAAATTGGGCTCATCTACCGGTATCAAGTCTTGAGCTACCGGTAGTAGAATTCCAAAGGACTCAGCTACCGGTAGCACATACATGAGCTACCGGTAGCTCCTCCAAAAATTTGCATTGGTAGCTTGTTGGCAGAGGGCTCAGCTACTGATAGCACGTGCACAAGCTATCAGTAGCTCTTCCAAAATTTTCAAAAATTTAAAATAACTTTGTCAAACCTTCAGGCCTTGAGTCCATTTGTTGATGTAAATGAAGTAATATTGGGGACAAATTGATGTATATTGGACTTTGGAATGGTCAATTGATTGAAATGTATATAGGTTATTTGTTTGGGAGTGCCAGGTACAAGAGAGACTCTGCCCAAACTCTGTGATGGTTACAATATCGGTGAAGGGGATGTTATGACGTGGTGTCAAGTTATGCGGCATTCACGGGTGCTTTCGTGGGTTGATGGGTGATCAACGGGTTGACAAACGACCCTCGATTTTAGGGGCGTCACAGTATCCCACAGTTAGGAACCAAACTTACAACATTGAGAATTTTCCCTTTGTCTCACTAGTAGGAGGTGTACTTGATAGAGTAGTATACTAAAAGTTTACTTTTTGTAGTAAAACTCGTTTTATTAATTAATAAAAGTTTTTCTTTCCATTTTATTGAGAATCTATATGGGCAAAATATTTGTATTATATTTTATATATGATACACATATATGTCTTATATTTTACATTGTAGATAATCTAGTGTGGAGAATTCAGCTTTTGCATAGAAGACTAGATTATTGGATCCTTGTAAAATATGAGTATATGTTCACAATCGTAGATAGAATTGGACACGTCATTGGTATGATTGTAGTATAATATTCTGGCATAGTCTGTCTTGACTATAGGAGACTGTTTGATGTCTCGGATTATTACACTAGTCCACTTTGTGTATTGAACAAGCCCATGTTGAGATTATTATCTTTTACTGATTTAATAAGATAATAAATACCTCATGATTATTATGATTGCTTATGCTCTTATTCATCAAATAGTGAGATTCATATTGGGTCAATAAGCTCGATGAATTTAGAGACGATGTTATTTGTATGGTGGAAATTAAATAGTAAAGGAAACCACATCCTAGTATTTAAATGGGTTCATGATGTCCTCTTCAGAAAGCTCATAAGTTTTGTTCATGTCAAACCTTGCAGGTGGATTTAATTATCCGACATGACAAATAAGTTGAGTGGTAAGATCTCAAGAAATAAAAGAAGTCAAGTAAATATAATTGTCAATTATTTATTTAATTGATAGACATCTGTAATCTTAAATGTGGAGAGATTATTAAACATATAATAATGAGCTCGAATATAATTTTGAGATAAGACCCAGGAGATCAATAATAAGTCTATAGTGGACTAACTTATTATTAATGGTTTTTAGGATGTTTGTTCTAGGTTAAAATTAAGAATCTTAAGTCCATGGGGAGCCCAGTCGTTATTTCTCCTAAGGGTTTCTGTCATAGCCTATATATAGATGTCTAGGTTCTTTAATTTAGAAACCTATCTTTACTCATATTTTTTAGGG
This sequence comes from Ilex paraguariensis, assembly GCA_963454935.2. Lineage (NCBI taxonomy): Eukaryota > Viridiplantae > Streptophyta > Magnoliopsida > Aquifoliales > Aquifoliaceae > Ilex > Ilex paraguariensis. The sequence continues at coordinate 120,274 of CAUOFW020001031.1, read as the reverse complement.
AGGCTGAAAGAGAGAGCAAGGATTTGGCGGTCTTGGCAACCCACACTACATCCGAATTCTAACGTTGAGGGATATACAACAGAAGGTCGCGAGGTTTGTCTAGCTGTAGTCGTTGTTCTATTCTATGTTCATGCTGAGACGAGATCAATCTCGAGAGATTTCAAAGGTAAACCCTAATTCCGCCTTGTAAGGTTTTAAAGAAAAATTTTTGATATTCGATATATACGCACTGTCAACGGCTCTTAGGATTTTCGTTCTAACAATGCCACCCATTAGTAGATATCCAATCGTAAACTTTCCCATTCTTTCTTTTCTAACCCATAAGGTTATGTTTTCTAACTCTAGTGTCTTATTTTCATAAACATAGAATCATTTATATAATCACATATCAAGCAACATGTAGCATTTAATGCACATAACATGTAATACATAATGGATGCAATGGCCTAGACCCATGGCCCAAGATAAATCAAGAACCTAAGCTCTGATACCAAGTTGTGATGCCCCAAAATCCAGGGGCTTTTTTTCAAATCATTGATCACCCATCAACCCGCAAAAGTATACCCATGATCATAACCCGACACCATGTCGTTACACCCCATTCACTAGGATCATAACCAAAATAAATTTTGGGCAAAGTCTCCTCTATACGGGAACCCTTACCAATCTGTAACCTATGCAAACAATAATTCATAGGACCATTCCAAGGTCCAAACCACAATAATTAGGCTTATTACCCAGGAAGCATGGATACAGATACATGACATGGGTACGATACGATACAGAAACGGCGATACAACAAAACTTTAAAAAATAGGATATAGGTACGACTAAGATACGTCTATAATAAAATATATTTTATATTTTACTATTATTTAACAACTTAGAAGTTATAATTTTCAAAAATTCTTTAACATTAGTAAGAAAAATGGGGAATTTTTATCTTGAAAAGGATGTAATATCGTCTTATTATGATATATTCATAAAATTAGCATGATCAATTGAAGGAATCATAAATACATTTAACTAGTTGGTGTGTTTACAAGTATTTATTTTTAAGATTATAGTGTAAGTGACTCATTTTATTTATACTCACTTAACTTATAATAATAGATAATATTTAAAAAACACTCGTGTCTTCAAAAACAGATGAAATTTTGTTGATATTTTATATTGTATGTGAACTCCAAAGAAGTGGGTATAGCTTAAAATTGAAAATTGTACGTCTTACTCCATGTTTAGAAGTATTCACGAAATATCCACATATTTTATTAATTATCAAATACAGATGATGCATATCTGATACGTATCATCGAGTATTTGACAATATTGTATTCGATACGGGTACGTCGACCTTGACGAAGTATCCGTGCTTCACAGCTTATTGCTATCCATTTACATCATCCAAGGAAGAGCGCCCAAGATGTGAAGGCCCCTCAATGTTTGTTTTAAAATTTTCAAATTATGGGAAGAGGTACCAATACCTCTAGTACATGATAGGGCCTCTGTTTACCAGGTACTAGTACCAAGCCCATTGTTTATTTGATATCAGTTCCTATGTGTCTTGGTACAAATACCTGTGCCCACTATCCATTGGAGTATTGGTATCCGTAGCATAGGTACCAATACTTGAGCCTACTAGAATCCAGGTACTTGTGCCTGTAAGTCTAGGGACTAGTACCTAAGCCATCCGACTGTGTGGTACCGGTACTTAATCACTTAGGTATTGGTACCTAAGCCCAGATTTTCTCCAAAATTTTCCAATTCTCAACCTTTAACCATCCAATCTCATATAACATTCATTCATTTACATCAAAATGTTGTCCAAAGAGTTCATTACATATCCTTTTATATAATTTTACAATTTCAAAACGAATTACATAATCTATTACAAAATGCAATTCAAGAGCCACAATCTAGCTCCGCCGTCAATAAGGACCCAAGTGAGGGCCGTCCACCAGCACTTGTCCAACACTAGAAATTTGTTCTCATAAAGGGTGGGCTACGGTCAATAAGTTATCTCCTAAGGAGGCTCCCCAACCTAGATGCATATAAAATTTTCACATATAATTCATCAATCAATCATCTATTCAAGGATATATAATTCATAATTAATATCATTGATTTGACCTGATTTATGTCATACACCTAAGTATAAGTGGTCAAATTTCAGTATTTCTCGATTTAAGTCAGAGGTCAAACCCATAGAGAGCTAACTGTCAGTATTCAAAATAGAAACAGTGAAATTGTCGTAAATGTAGTGTGCAATGAAATAGCTTGTGGTGTGAGTTTAGAGCAATCAAATAAACTCTTAACTAAAACTTTTAAAGACAACAATAAAAGGGTACTCTTCAGTTTTGGGATCTAACTTGCATTATATTGTTTAGTTATTGGAAGTGCCACCTTACAACAATTAACTCCCATTTTACTGGAAAGTTAACCGGTAGATTTGATGTATATTGAACCATAACACAACAACTGATTATGTTAGCTGAAAGGTCTTTGTACCATGCAACAATCAAATAACCCTAGTAAATCAGAAGGTGAACAATTCAGAAGGTTTACTACAACTATTTAATCGGCAGGTTGATGATTCAATGGTGACGAAGTTCTAGTTTATGCATTGAATCAAAAGTATTGGCTATGGTAAGATTTAACCCGTCTATAACCAATCTCCCAACTGTTACATAAAGCCCAACTACGTACATCATTGATCATGCATGAAGTACATAATATATATAGATAGTATGGTATATAACATTAAGCAATGTTCGGTGTTCATAACCATAAGCATATTATAAATATAATCATACATCAATAAAGGGAGGTATAAACATTAACACATAAGTAAAATATCGGCATTTCCATAACACAAACAATATTACACATGTGTTAACCCTTCAACGAAGAGTATAAACGAATTACTCACATCTCATTGCTATAGACGAGCAAAAGGAGTGATATAATTCTAGTACAATTAGAAATAAAATACAAACAATCGTTCCCCGAGGAATAGCTGAAACATTGTCACTCTTATTACCAACTAGGGCACAGAAGTGAGAGAGATTCAACCCTCCAAGTAGAAAGGATAAATAGAAATGTAGAAATAGAAGAAATTCTGGCTGAAAAGTGATTTTGGCAGGGTCTCACTCCTCTTTTCTCTCTTTCTTTCCTTTCCTCTTGTTTGGACTGAACTCTCGGTGAATCCCTTGAAAAATGGTTGAAACAACCTTTTTATAGGCACTAGTAGGGGCTTCTAAGGTAGCAAACACCTTATTGGCCAATAGGATGGTTTTGTAGCTTAATTGGACCAATGGGGTGAGGAGAGAGAAGTAAGGTTGTTTAAGGACCGTCCAGACTCCCCCACCACCGTCTGGACGGTGGGATTTCTCTGATTTTTGCATGTCTGGCTACCTCTTTGCTTGATGTATGAAGTTGATAATTGCACTTGCCTCCCCTTCCTTATTCAGCTTGTACACTTTGACACTCCTGAATTTCTGTATTTTCGAATAAGACCCTGCAAAATATCCCACTTAAGCATTAGCCCTAATATTCTATAACTCAATTATTTTAACCTAATTCAAGCACACAATAAACTTTATAACCTATATCATTTACGCATTATTTAGGGTTAATTAACCACAATGTCATGCCACGTCATGAGATAAAACTCACACATGTAATGTAACCTGAGCCCTCTATCGGCTCCCATAACACATGTCATGTCATGTGTATGCATCCGGACATTTTAAGCCCCCGTCATTGATGTTACACATCCAGTGACAATTTATAAATCTTAAGTCTTTATTAGGGTGAGTATTTATGGACTTCCACCAATGGGTACCCAACCAACACGGCATCTATGGACTTCCACCAACAACTTCGCGTATGTTGATACATTTTATGGACTCAACACCAACAGGAGTGCGAATTCAAATTTACCAGGTCTTGCACCCAAGGGAAAATCTAGTCCTTCTTACTAACCCCGACCCTTATTTTCAGTGCAATCCGTGCGATTCAGTTGAACCTAGGTCCAAGTTTTCTGAGTCTATGTATCAACCCACAAAGGATGGTGTTTGATCAAAATCATGCACACACATCCACATCATGTCAAGTGCCCGCAAATACAATGTTATCTGTACATATGAAATGTGATGAACAATTGCATCCCATATCTCTACGCAATCAACTTTACAATTGCAATTTTAATAGCATGTTCATCATATCATAAGTATATTATGAACATATTCCATCTCCACAAACATTTCCAATTTCTCAATGTACATTATATCATAAAGCATATAATCAAATTCTACAATCTCCTTAAATCATGTTATGACATTTTTTTTACACACATAACACACTCATTCAAGCATAGACATTTTATCAAACACCTTATAGGCACATAGATTATGTAAACACATAGCATACCCAAAATTAACACATTTTCATGAAATTTCAAAGCAAGTAATTTCATCAAACCCATTTATACAAGAATTGGTTTTAGCATTTTCCTATAACCATTTCCATATTCTAACAATCCTAGGTATGTGTTATACATGATATTTCATCTCTAAGACGTAGGTTGAAAATAAACTTAGTTAGAAAATGAAGCATTCGTCTTAAAACGTATTCTCGCATAGAAGATACTCCAAAGACACAAATCTAGCTTCTAAGCCTTGATTCTCAAAATCCTGTCTTCGAGATTGTAGTGAAACCCGCGATCATTAATATTTACACGTAGCTCTTGTCGCGGAGAACAACCTTTGTTCTTGGATCGAAGAGATCCGACAGTCGAATCGCAATAGATCAGAGAAAAAAACTTGAAGAACTCTTGTTTTTTCCTCTCTTCTTTCTCACTTTCTCTCTCTCTCTCTCTCTATGGGAAATGGCTAGTGTAAATGGGGGAAAAATCTAATTTTTCTCCCCTATTTATACCCTTATTTGCTTGGCTTTCATTAAGCCACACGTCCTGTCTTTTCTGATCCGATGTTATTCTGAATCAATTAAATTTCGTTCCGATTTAAGTTCAATATATTTTATTGAACCAAATTTAAATTATTTCCTGGGTTCTGCGACTAAAATCAGGTCGTATTTATTTTAGTCGCGCGATGCCCAATCGCCTCGTAAAACACAAAAAATTTGACTGTTTTAGAATTGGATGAAAATTAACTGAACAACTAAATTTTGTGATACGAATCTAACAATGAGGTCTGTTTCATCATCCGAGTTCTAGAAAAACTTGGACTTTCAACCCATACTATAACAACTAATTACCATTTTAATTTTTTTGGGTTTTACAATAAATATCATTTTTCGTATTTGCATATTTTGTACACTTTTGTAGGTCAAATCTTATTGTTTGATGAACTTATGACATTATTTTAGAATAGACAATTTTTTAACATTTATAAAATTTTTCAAAATTAGTCACAATACACAAATAATATTTTATGCATTTTTGGTAATGTAATGCATTGAATTAATTTTTTTTTAATTCATAACCTAATTTTTTGGTAGCTTCATAGTTTGTAAATTTCTGTGTGCAATATGGTTAATAATTTATTTTTTAGGTAAAACAAAAAATTAAACTAAATTAAATATCACCACAATGTTTAATATCACAAAAAAAAACTTAACAAACTGATTAAAATAGCTAGTTTACAGTAAAAACATAATTGAAAATAAAGTTTCTGTTTCTAAAAACATCATTTTAAATTAAGTTTCTAAAAATGTCATTTAAAAAATCATTGAATAACTTTTTTAAAAAATCATTGGGAAATATTTTTATAAAAACGTCATTCAAAATAATATTTTTAGTGTGTAATTCCTTTATCGATGTGAATGCTGTTTAAATGTACTTTTTTGTAATATTATTATCAATGACAAATTTAAAGACGTTATTGAAAATAACAATTTAAATAACAATTTTATCTAATTTAAAGAAAAATACTGGATTTAAGAAATAACTTTAAAATTGATTAGATTTAGGAATTGACTACGGTTGGGGGTTGGGATCGGCTATGTTAGATGGTGATTGACTACCCATAACCTCAAAAGTTTACGTGCAAACCGTGAATAATTAAATCCCTTATCTCCGCTTCCGTTCTTTATGATTTGTGTCCATTAGACACACACAGAGGGGAAGAGAGAGATGAGCGGTCGCGGGGATGATGAGGAGAAGGGTTTATTGTGGAAGTTACCGGTGGTGAAGACGAAGCAACTAGGGACGTTGGGTCCTGGTTTCGGCATTGGCGCCGGCTGCGGTTTTGGTTTAGGCGTCGGCCTCATCGGAGGTACAGAATTGTACTAAATCAATTAGTTGTTAGAATTTCACCTTATCCCGTTTGCTCTATCTTTTCCCTTTTGCACTCACTGTTCAGAAGGTTGAAGAAATACAAAACAGCTTGGACTGCCGATTCATAAATCAAAATTTGTAGTGGTGGTCATTACTAGCAGTCCATAAGAAGATATGCCGTTGAGCAGCTGTTTTTTTTTCTCTGGTTCTCGTCACTAATATTTGAAGGCAAACCTTTTTGAATTTATCTATTAAATAGTTCATTAGCATGTTGCTTTGGTTATATGAATTTGGAGCATTTTCAGTTCTACTATTATTTGTTAGCCATTAATATTTTAATCCATTAATTTACCCTATGTCTTAGAGCAGTATGTAAATTGTATTGTTCTGACTATAAGTAAACATGGTTACAGCTGTGTTTTGGTGTCTTGTCTGACGTTTAGTCTTGGTGACACTTCTTTTTTCTTATTTTGAAGACATTGTTGTTGTGAGAAAACAAGTAATCTAAGGAAGAAGAAGAAGATAAAAAAACACAGAGAGCTTAAGTCATGGAGAACAGAACATCTCTGTGAATTTGTCCATTGAAAATTTCTGAATCAATTACATTTGGATCTTTATATACAACACCCCGAAGAGATAGGAAATGGAACCCACGATATTTTGCCATGCTAGCCGCAGAACTAGGAGGACCAGTTCAAAAGACAACAGAAGTGAAGGCTAGAGCATGGTTCAAGGTATCGGCCGAGTCGTATCTGACTCGGCCCCTTCCGATACGATAACGGTATACGTTACACAAAAATTATGAGTCTCACCTGAATCGGTCTTGACTCAGTTATAACTCGGTGGAATCGACTTGACTCGGAGTAATATTAGTGTAACTCGGACGAGTCATACCAGACTCGAACATATATGATAAAATTCTTCCAAAATTGAAAGACAAAATGCAAAAAAAGACTAAAGTAGAGAAGAAAGAGGGATAAAAAATTAAGTAAAAAATAAGACTCAGATTTGCAGAAGGCATACCTTAAAATTAAAGGCATAACTGTCGTTCTTCTTCTTTTTTCCATTTGCATAACAATCAGCAGCCTTTGTTCTTTCCTTTGTTCTTCTTATTCTTCGCAGCAAAGACTTTGCATCATCGATCGCAGATCAATTGCAGAAACCCTAGGTTGCTTGACCATGACTACTCGAAGTCTCGAACAGCCCCTGACTCCATTTGTTCCTCTCTCTTCGTCTTTGCTGGTCTCTTTCCTCTTGTCTCTTGTCTTTCTCTCTTGTCTGAAAGTCTCACCTCTCGCCTCTCTCCTCTCGCCTCTCGCCTCTCGCCTCTCGCCTTTCTCTCTCTCTCGTATGAGAGTCTCTATCAAACCCACGATGGCAAACCCAATGACCCAGTCTATTAAAGACTATTTGACTGTGGTTAATTTATTAACTTAAATATGGTTAATTTAATTTACTTAGTGTGAGTAATTTATTAAAGTGTGGTTAATTTATTTTACTTAGAGTGGTTAATTTATTAACTAGTGTGGTTAATATTTTATTTGCGGGTAATTGATTTTTGGGTTCACTTTTTGCCCAGGTTTACTTAGATTAAATTTACTATTTAATAAATCATTAAAATATTTAATATAATAGTTAGATATTCAGATTATTTATTTTTTAAATAGATATTTGAAGTATTGTATTTTAAATTAAATGCTAAATTATTTTTCTTATGGTGGAAATTTTTCCAATTTGTATTATCCTAGAGACAATAATAATGATGATATGTTCTTAAGTGCTTACCTTAAACGTTGATAATGATAATTATTTTTGGTAGCGTTCTTATGCTTTGTTTTAATTATTTTTAATGTGTTTTTGGATATATTGTAGATATATGATGCATGAATGATGATGTTTATATTTTTAAAATTTTTTATAAATTTTTTGGAACTTCTATCTAGCATTTTGAGTGTATCGGCCAATACCGTGCCACGACACTACGACCGATGTGTATTAGTGCCCTCCGAGTCGATGGCTGATACCGCAACTTTGAACCATAGACTAGAGCTAATTCTATGGGAATATCTTATCTGTTTGCTTGAGTTTAGGAAAGGGGTTTGTTGAGTCTGTTTAGGAGTCTAAGTAGCCACTGGGTTTACTTTTTATAAATAAGTCTTTGACAGGAGAATAGAAAATTAAGAAATTTGTTTGTAATTGTGGTTTTGTCTCCAACCCAAATTGGAGAATTCTATTGCATTTTAGCACTTCAATTTGAGTTGTTTGTTGGGTTCTAACAAATTTGGTATTAGAGCTGGGCATGGGAACTAATAAGGAACGACTTGAAAAGCTAGAGTTCGAATTGCATGAGGTGCGCGATGGCTTAATTCAAATGCTACCAAAGGTCTGCTGTGATTGAATGATAGGGAAGTTATAACTGGTGTCTGCATACTTGTCTGAATCTGACAGAGATCCCACATGCTGTGCACTTGTCAGAAAACTGCCCAGAACTGCCACTCTCTACAGAGCACATGCCCAACTTCCTTACACGTTGTGCATGTGTCAGAAGCCCTTAGTATCCGAATTGCCTTACATTTGTGCCTAATCATGACCCAATCCATGACTCATTATTCAAGCTAGCATCACCCCACAATTCAAGCCACCTGTTTTTTTGCTTGCATGCTGACTTGTGCCTACGTGCCCATGTGCATAGACTGCCTCCTCCAGTCATGCATGAGACTTCTGTCATTTTGGCTAAGGCATGGGTGCCTTTGGGCGAGGCTACTCGATGCCAAATGCTGCCAATGGCTAAGGGGGTAACAAACCACCCCCACTAGAAAAGCTCGAGATTCTCGTCGAAAGGTTGTCCCAATACTTCTTGATTTGTTTCTCAAACTGCCAAAGAGTCACATCTCATTCCCAACTTGCATCTGCCTCAGAACCTCCTTTCCAATGCACCAGAAAATCAGTCCTGCGATTATTCTTACTCTGACCCATGGTCCGGTGAGACAGAATCTTGTCAACCTGTCTATCAAACTGTTTCCTGATGATAGGCGGAGCCCTCCTAGCTTGATTTCTTCCAATATTCAGTAAGTCTTCCTAAAGAGGTTTCAGAAAACTCACATAAAAAGTTAGGTGAATTTTCAATCAAACAGGCAGCATCAAGCGATAGGCAAGATTCCCGACCTTCTTCATCACCTCGAATGGGCCATTGTATTTAGGAACCTGCCCACGGTGTACTACCTTGCTGTTGATCCTTTTCGACAACACAGGAGTCAATTTTAGCAAAACTAGATCACCAACTTGAAATTCCAGTGGTCTGCGGCCTTGATCAACATACTTCTTCATTCGTCGGGCAACTTTGGCCAAGTTGTCCTTTTTCTCGTCAAGTAGCTCCTGCTTGGAACGGGCAAACCGATATGCAGCAGGACATTTTCCTCCGGTCCTCTGTTTTACCACTTCATGGGGAGTAAGTGGCTGATGTCCCATAGCTAGTTCACAGGGACTCATTCCTGTTGCTGAAGATCTATGCAAGTTGTAGCAAAATTGGGCAGTGTCCATAAGCTCCACCCAATTTTTTTGACTTGCAGTGACATAGTGCTGCAGGTAGTCTTCTAACAAGGTATTAATTCGCTCAGTCTGTCCATCAGTTTGGGGATGACTTGCTGTAAAGAACTTCAACTCAGAACCCATGAGATTGAACAACACAGTCCAAAATCTGCCAGTGAACCTGGTATCATGATCATTGAATATAAATTCAGGTAATCCAAAGTACTTCACCACGTACTTGTAGAATAGTTCTGCAGCAACATCTGCAGGGTAAGCATGAGGTGCAAGAATGAACACCGCATACTTAGAGAAATAATCGATCACCACCATGATCGAACGCATGCCATCAACCTTTGGCATATTACAAATGAAATCCATCGAGGTTGACTGCCACGGTCTGTCAGGAATGGGCAGGGGCTGAATCAGGCACACTAGACAGGTTCTGACATAGGCTTCAACATCGTCTTCCATCTTGGGCCAGTAATAGGAGCGAGCCAACAATTCAAGCATCCTCTCTACTCCTGGATGTTCAACCCACTGAGAGTCGTGTGTCTCACGCAGCAACTCTAGTCGTAGTTTCCCTCTTGTAGGAACATAGAGTCTGCCCCTTTTAGCATAGAGCAGATCATCATCAATCTAATATCTATGCACCAGACCCTCGCCAACTTGCTGCTTCAATTTTTCGTTAGCAACATCAATCTGAGCACGTTCTTTGACTCTTGCCAGGAAGTCAGTCTGCACACTGGACAGTGCAACAACATATTCTTGGACCTCCTTCCTACTCAACGCATCAGCAACTTGATTTTGCCTCCCGGGTCTGTGCACCCATGCAAAATCGAACTCAGTAAGAAATTCCTGCCATCGGGCCTGCTTCGGGGTCAACTTCTTCTGGGTCTTGAAATAAGTGTTTGCCACATTATCTGTCACAACAGTTAATTTCGTTCCTAGCAAGTAGTGCCTCCAGATTTCAAGGCAATGCACCACAGCAGTCATTTCCTTCTCATGTGCTGAGTATCGTTGCTCAGCATCTTTCAGTTTCTGGCTTTCAAAGGCAACAGGATGTCCCTCCTGAACAAGGATTTCTCCAATGGCGCGGTTAGAGGCATCAGTGTGCACTTCGAAAGGCAGATTGAAGTCCACCAATCTCAATACAGGTGCAGAGGATACTACATGCTTCAGCTTCTCAAAAGCTGTTTGACAGGCATCATTTAAGTTCCACTTTTGGTCTTTCTTCAGCAAGTCAGTCATGACATTGCACTTCTTTGAATATCCTTCAATGAACTTGCGGTAGTAATTGACTAGGCTAAGAAACGACCTTAGTTCAGACACCTTGGTTGGTGCAGGCCAGTCAACAATTGCTTTCACCTTCCTCTCATCCATCCGAATTTTGCCTTGGCTAATGTAATGTCCCAAGAACACCACTTCTTGGCGACAAAACTCACATTTCCTTTATGACATACAGCTGGAGTTCCCTAAGCCGTGAGAACACAGCCCTCAAATGATCTATGTGAGCCTCTAATGTTTCACTATAGATTACAATGTCATCCAAGTAAACAACCACAAAGACATCAACGTAAACGTAAAAAACATTATTCATTAGATTATAGAAAGTTGTCGGGGCATTAGTGAGCCCAAACGGCATTACAAGGAATTCAAAAGAACCATAATGCGTCACACGCACGTAGTCTTTGGCTTATCCCCTTCTGCAATTCTAACCTGCCAATATCCAGTCCTAAGATCCAGCTTTGTGTAGAAAGTGGCCTTGGACAGTTTGTCAAACAGATCAGCAACGTTCGAAACAGGTTACTTGTTCTTAATAGTCACCTTATTCAAGGCACGATAGTCGATGCATATGTGTAACGATCTATCTTGCTTCTTCTGGAACAGAACAAGGGTTCTGTTTGGCGCCTTGGATGGCTTCGTGTTGCCAGAATCTAGCAACTCGTTCAATTGTTTTCTCAATTTTGCCAGTTCCATTGGCGACATCCGGTAAGGGGTACGGGCCGGAGGCTTTGCACCAGGCTCCAGTTCTATCTTGTGGTCAATTGCACGTCTGGATAGAAGGTTCTTGGGGAGTTCAGGGGGCATAATATCAGCAAATTTGCCCAGTACATCTGCTATAGTATCAGGTACTTCAACCAGCACATCTGGTTTGATCTCCACCAAGGCTGCGAGGTATGTCTTCTCGCCCTTCTTCAACCCAGAATTTACTTGCGTAGCGGACAGCATTCCCACCTTCCGCTTTCCATCTTTCTTGCTTTGGTCTGCCATGACGGCAGGCACAAAGCAGGTTGCTTTCTCATCCGTGATCATCATTCTGTTCAGATGTGGCATCAGTGCCACTTTCGCTGTAACAAAGAATTCATTTCCTAGGATGACATCAAAGTCGTCCGAGGGCACAACCATCAAACTCATTTGGCCTTCCCACAGACCCACCTTTAGGCGTATTTATCCTGTACCACGTACTGACATTGCGTCAGAATTTACTGCCTTGAGTTTGCTTGAATTCTCTGACAATTTCAGGCCAAACTTTCCCACTTCTCTCTGGGCAACGAAGTTGTGGGTGGCTCCAGTATCCACCATGGCCTGAACTTCCTTGCCATTCACCTAGGCCTGAATAAACATGAGGCCTTTCCGGGGTTTCTGAACTTTGTCCACAGTAATTGCGTTCAACAACTGGAGAGGGTTGACTCGGGTAGGACAATCATCATCACTGGTATTCTCACTTGCAGCAACAAAGGCACTTAACTTCTCTTTCTTGGGGCAGTCTTTGACACGATAGAGACCGTCGCAGAGAAAACAGCCAGAATCAAAAGTTTTCTTCTTCTGGTTGTTGTCTGGCTTGTTAAAGTCAGCAACGTTCTTCTTTTTCTTTCAATCCGCTTTCTTTGCGTCTTTGGAAGTACCAACCTTATCTTTCCAGCCGTCACCATCCTTCTTCTTTTTCTCAGAAGGGCCTTGGTCGTCGCCTATTTTGAAGTCAACAAAGCTATCTACTGCAGAAATGGCAGTGGGCGGATCACGTACCCCCCCCCCCCCCCGTCTTCGCAGTTCAACCTATGCCCAACCTTGCAGTCCAGACATAAAGTTAAAGAGTTTATCTTTCTCTGACATGTTCTTGATGTCCAACATCAACGAATTGAACTCCTTCACGTAATCAAGAACTGTTCCGGTATGCTTCAACTTTTTGAGTGAGTCCCTAGCAATCCAGGTCGTATTGCTAGGGAAGAATTGATCCTTCAATTCCTTTTTCAAGCTCTCCCATGTCTCGATCTTTGGACGACCAGCAGAGGCATCGTCCACATTCTGGGTCCACCACAATTTGGCATCACCAGATAAATACATATTGGTGATTGTCACTTTCTCTCCATCAGGCACATGGGCCGCCTTAAAGTACTGTTCCTTGTCCCAGAGGAAATTCTCCAGATCCTTAGCGCTTCAGGTGTCTCCGAAGGCCTTTGGTTCAGGGACTTTGATTTTTGAAGACGTCTCGCCTACGACAGGTCGAGTATTCATGGCCCTCTTCACCAAGGACACTTTATCTTCAAGATCCTTCAGATTCGTTTTGACAGCGTTTGTGAGGGACATGATATCCTCCATCATTGTTACAATCTTTGCATTAGTGTCAGTCACATAACTATCAAAAGCCATCTGTAATCCTGCAATCTGAATAGCGTGTTGTTCCATCTACACAGCCACGCTGGTTGCACCATCAGTCTGAGGGGCGCCCAGAAAGTCTTCGAGACGGGCAATACATTCTTGCAATTCAGCAGCGTTTCCACCGGCCATGGTCGCAAACTGAAGCTCTGATACCAATTGTCACGGGGTTAAATTTCTCACCAAATTTCTGCCTCGTGATGGCACTAAGATCCAACATTTAGTCTCAGCAAAACACTCAGAATGCACACAGAAGGCACATAGAACAGAGAATGGACAATAAGTAAACACACAGGCAAGGCAAACAGAATTTACAGGCAACAACCAAACGTTTCTTTCTCAATAAAGTATAAAGAACTCAACCTTGCGGTCTATTTACAAAAACGTGCCAACTCTCTTCTATTGCACTATAGACCCCAAGCACCCTATTTATAATGTTCAGGGTGGCGGTTACAAGCTCAACTGTCTAGGCACATATCTGTAATTCAAATACTACCAGAGGTCTGCTGTGATCGGATGACAGAGAAGTTATAACTGGTGTTTGCATGCTTGTCTGAATCTAACTGAGATCTCACATGCTGTGCACTTGCCAGAAAACTGCCAAGAACTACCACCCTCTGCAGAGCACATGCCCAACTTCCTCATATGTTGTGAATGTGTCAGGAGCCCTCAGCATCTGAATTGCATTACATTCGTACCTAATCATGGCCCAACCCATGGCTCATTATTCAAGCTAGCATTGCCCAACAATTCAAGCCTCCTGCTTCCTTGCTTGCATGCTGATTTATGCCCACGTGCCCATTTGCATAGACTACCTCCCCTATTCATGCATGAGACTAATGCCATTTTGGCTAAGGCATGGGTGCCTTTGGGCGAGGCTACCCGATGCCAAATGCTGCCAATGGCTAAGGGGGTAACAATTAGCAAGTTGCCAACACAACCAAACTATCTTTGCGGTGGTGGAGGCCATAGCACGATACTTAGTTTCAATAGAGGATTGGGCCACAACAGTTTGTTTCTTACTTTTCTGGAAAATAAGAGGATCATCAAGAAAGAGACAAAAATTAATAGTGGACTTGCGATCCATAGAGTCACCAGCCCGATCAGCATCAGAGTAAGCTCAGAGTTCCAGAGACGACGAGGAAGAAAATAATAAACTCTAATGCAATGTACCCCCGCAAATACTGAAGAATTCGAATAACAGTGAACCAATGAAGTGTGGTAGGAGCAGCAACAAACTGACTAACCACATGAACCGCATAAGCGATATTTGGACGAGTAATAGTAAGATATACTAGACTCCTAATAATAGTATGATATAAGGTAGGATCAGACAGGAGAGAACCATTAGAAGAGGTATAACGAACGTTGAGCTCTAAGAGAGTGTCAATCGTTTGATTATCCGATAAGTAAGTTCACTGAATAACATCTGAGGCATTCTTTGACTGTTATAGAAGATAACCTTTAAGAGAAAAAACAACCTCAATCCTTAAAAAATATCGAAATGGACCCAAATATTTCATCTTAAAATAATTCTATAATTGAGTTTTCAACTGTCGAATTCTAGCATTGTCATCACATATGATAATCATATCATCTATATAGAGTAACAGAAGAATAAACTCAGAAGAAGTGAATCAAAGGAATAGAGCAGAATCATGATCACTAGCACAAAAGCCTAAATCACATGTGACTGAAGAAAATTTTGCAAATCATGCCCTCGGGGCCTGTGTAAGACCATATAAAGCTTTGTGAAGTCTGCATGTGGCAAGCCAGGAGGAGGAGTCATGTAGACCTCTTTAGATAAATCACAATGAAGAAAAGCGTTTTTCACATCCATCCAAGAGAAACTCCATTGATGAATAGCTGCCACAATAATTACTGTGCAAATAGTGGTCATTTTAGCAACTAGAGCAAAAGTCTCATCGTAGTCAAGCCCATACTCTTGTGCAAATCCCTTGGCTACTAATCTGGCTTTATATTTTTTCACAGAACTATCAGATTGGGCTTTGATTTTGTAAACCCACTTATAATCAATTGTGCGTTTATCCAGAGGTAAAGACACCAATTCCCATGCTTGTGTCTTATGTAAAACAGAAAACTCCTCATTCATAACCTATTGCCAAAGAGGATTAAGTATGACCTTTTTGTAGGAGGTTGGTTCAGACAGAGAGTATATAGAAGTAAGGAAAGAACAAAAATCAAAAGAGTAACAAGAGTTGGAAAAACTAAACCTATTAGGACACTTCCGAGTGCGCTGAGGGTAGCGAGGAGTGTGATCCATGTCGCCAGAATTTGATTGGGGAATAGGAGATGCAGATGAAGGCACAACATCTGGAGGAGACAATAGGAATCTTGCGAACATAAATATGCACAATTGGGGGGCGGGTAACAGATAAATCAAGCAAAGAAGAAGAAGAAGAAGAAGAGGAGGAGGAGGAGGAGGAGGGGCCAGATCAGATACCGTCATATCACCAACATATGTATCTGGAGAAACATTAGATGGAAAGGGATCAATATAGATGAGATTAGATTTATGCAGAGATGAAGAACCAGATGGAATAAAGAAGAAATGAATATGGTCCATAAAGACAACATGACGAGAAATGTAGACTTTGTGTATTAGAATCATAATAACTATATCCCTTTTGTCTCTCACCGTATCCAAGAAAAACATATAAGGCTGAGCGAGCAGAGAGTTTGGTACGATTAGCACTAGGTAGTAAAACAAAATAGATACATCCAAACACATGGAAAAAGAAATAATTAGGCGCCTTACTACATAAATTTTTAAATGGTGAGACACTAGAATTGAGAATTGTGGGAATGCAATTTATCAGGTGAACTGTTGTAAGGACTGCTTCACCCTAAAAAGAGCTAGGAACACTAGTTGACAATAATAGAGAATGAGCAGTCTCAATAATGTGACGATGTTTTCGCTCAACTATTCCATTTTGCTCATGTGTATCAGTACAAGAAAACTGATAAATAGTACCATCAGATTTTAATAAATCACGAAAAGAATTAAAAGAATATTCTCCACCTTGGTCACATCGAAAGCAATTGATAATAGAAGATATTGAGTACGCACCATAGCACAAAAAACAATGAAGACAAAAAAGAATTTAGACTTACGTTTCATCAAATAGACCCAACAGTATCTGGTATGATCATTAATAAGAGAGACATAATATCTAGACCCCCTGTAGTGTAACAATAAGAGCTGGTCCCCAAATATTAGAATGTATTAAATCAAATGGTGCAGAAGAACTAGAAATACTTTTATTAAATTTAGCCAACTTGTAACAACTACAATTTAAAATATCATGATCCTCTAAACTACCCAAACTACTAGTAGAAGTTAAAAATTTCAAACGAGAATGAGAAATATGACCCAAACGAGAATGCCATAAATAAAAACTAGGCGATTGTTGACTCAATTGAAAAGAAGATAAATCAACAGTAGATGCAACAACTTTAGGAACATGAAGCTCGTCCAACACATATAACTCTTCATTTTTATAGCCTGTCCCAATTAGTTTTTTGGACTGTGGATCTTGCACAAAACAACCAGTAGAGGAAAAGTGAACTAAAAGACCCGAATCAAACAACTGACTAAGTGAGATTAAATTTAAAGTAAGCTGAGAAATATAGTAAACATCAGGAAGTGTAAAGCTAGGAAGACACAACTGTTTCAACACCAGCCAAAGACAATTGAGTGCCATTGATTGCTAGAACTGATATAGAGGGAGGGGAACCAATAGAAACAAATAAGAATTACTAGTCATGTAATGGGTGGCTCTTGAGTCAAAAACCCAGGCAGTTCCAAATATACCTGAAGGATCTAAAGTGAAAGAATCTGCTGAGGAAGAAATTGATAGGGCACCTGATTGATGAAGGGAAAGAAGTTTTTGCAACTAATCAACTATTATAGTCATGTTGGGAACTGATGGGAGTGACTCATCCATCGGTGATGTAGCTATTATTGTATGATAGTCTTTGGGCTTAAATGATTGATTCAATACCCCTTTAGCATTTTTGTTTATCAATTTAGGACATTGTGCCTTCCGGTGACTCTTACTAATAGTCTGAAAAGAATCAGAATTTTCACTTGTCATAATGTTAACCAAAGGATCAAAGCCCAAATCCAACAACCCAAATCAAGCAGCCAAAATAGGTGCAAAGCCCAAAGTCCAAATCAACAAAATAATACCCAAATCAAATAGCCGAAAGCCCAATAGTCCAAATAAGTGCAAATTCAAAATTCTGTTCTCAAACGCAAAACAAGAGCCAAAAAGAATACCAGCGCAGCCAAGAGTATAAACTAGAACCAAAAGAAGCAGCCAACGCCAAACAATCCAAAGTTCGTCACAAATCAACTCAACAACTTTGTAAATCAAATACCCATAATAAATTGAGATTTCTTACACAACAACACAACAAAAATGGCACTAAATATCGAAATTTGGCACTGTTCACAGCATGAATAGTATTTTTGGTATTGTTCACAACACGCAAATAGTATTTTTGGCACTGTTCATAGCCTTTAGAACTACAAAAATTCAGCAATCTATCAATCACTAGCCCTCAAATTACACAACTTAGTACCAAGGACTTTTAATTGCACTACTTAGACTTGATTTGAAGTAAAGAAGTCGAAGAAAATAACAAAAAAAAAAATTGTCATAGATGATGTCAGCCCTAATCCAAGAACATATTCTTTCTCTAACTAAATTATTGTGGTACTATAATATATTTTGAATCAAAACCGTGCTCTGATACCATGTAAATTTTGGTCAAATAAAGAAGAGCGAAAGGAGAAGAAGGAAATATTATTATTGCTAAACAAGTCTGTAATACAACTTGACCTAGAATACACAATATAGGACCTTATATACCAATGCCCACTTCATTGGTCTGACCCATCCATTCACAGCCAAGAAAATATCAGAGGTGTACGTTGAAAGCGTAGCTCGTCTTTATAGTATTCCTCGAACTATTCTTAGTGACTTTGTGGTGCTTTGTTTACTAACAATTTTTGGCAAGAATTCTTTTAGTTCAAGAAACACAATTCAAGATGTCATGTGCCTATCACCTCGAGACTAATGATCAAGCGGAGGTGGTGAATCGGAGTCTTTGGCAGTACCTCTGCTGCCTATCAAGTCGAGCGCCAAAGTAATGGAGTTGTCATCTACCTTGGGCAGAATTTTGGTATAATACCACATTCCATAGTGCAATTGGGCTCACTCTGTTTTAGGTTTTGTATGGAAGATCCCCACCTGTAATCCTTTGTTATTTACCACGTAGTGTAGTTGTGCAAGAAGTGGATAAGGAGCTATGTGATCGGGATGAGTCTGCTAAGATGTCTAAAGCAGAATCTGGAGAAAGCTAGGAACTGAATGAAGCAACAAGCGGATGCTCATCGCTGTGATTACTCATTTGAGGTGAATGATTGGGTCTTTCTTAAGTTGCAGCCATTCAAACAAAAATCGGTGTTCAAGCGAGCTAATCAAAAGCTTGCTAATAAATACTTTGGACCTTTTCAGGTGATGGAGAAGATAGGTGTTGTGGCTTACAAACCAGAGCTGCCAGAGCATTCTATACTTCATCTGGTATTCCACATCTCATGCCTGAAGAGACGCATAGGTAAAAGGAGAAGTCTCCTAGTGCACGACATCTCCAGTTTCAGAAGAAGATATTTTATGCTTGAGCCAATAGCTGTCAAGGATTTTTGTTAGGTGAAACGGGGTAACAAAGTGGTAGTTGAAGTGTTGGTTCAGTGGAAGCATATGCCTGACGAAGAAGCCACTTGGGAGTTAATCGAACAGATTCAAAATCAATTTCCTAAGGTCAACCTGGAGGGCAAGGTTGAAGCATTAGGGGTGTCTCGTTATGGACCCCGAAGAGATAGGGAACGGAACCCATGATATTTTGCCATGCTAGCGCAAAACCAGGAGGACCAGTTCAAAAGACAGCAGAAGTGAAGGCTAGAGCTAATTTTATGGGGAATATCTGATCTGTTTGCTTGAGTTTAAGAAGGGGATTTGTTGAGTTTGTTTAGGAGTCTAAGTAGCCGCTGGGTTTACTTATTATAAATAAGTCTTTGAGAGTAGAATAGAAAATTACGAAATTTGATTGTAATTGTGGTTTTTGTCTCCAGCCCAAATTCAGCACTTCAGTTTGAGTTATTTGTTGGGTTATAACACTGTAGCTGCTTTATCCTTCAGTTCTGCAACTGATTTATGTTGCAATACCCCTGCAAGATGGAGAAGAGAGATTAATTATTCCCAGCTTGGATAAATGAGCATTAAGAGTGGAGGAGGGTAATGCTTTAGTAAAAATGTCAGCCAATTGAAATTGAGTGAGATCAGTAATAACCCAGGGATTATTGAGTTCTAAAGCTAATAATTTAGCTTCCATTGCTTTACAACGGTTTGGATCTTTGACAGCTTGGTGATAGGTGTGAGGTTCAGTATGGAGAGAAATAGAAGAAAAAAAGAGGATAAAGAAGCACTCAAAGGAAATGGTTTACCAGTCATCTTGACAAAAGATTGAGCTGGTGAGGAAAGGTTGGATTGTGGACAATGAAAATCCTGCAGGTATTGAGGTGCCTTTCTAGTCCTGGTAGATCTTCTAAGAGAAGGAATAATAGGGGAAGGTGAGAGAGAAGAATTAAGAGGAACAGAATCTGAAGAAGGTACAGGCTTAAAATAGTTAGATGGAAGAGAAATGTCATTAGGTCAAAAAGGGAAAACTGAAATATTACTAGCAGAGTCTGGAAAGGGATGTGTGGGTGAAGATGAAAGAGGAAAGACAAGATTATCAGGAAGAGACAAAGGTAAGACTGGGTTAGAATTTTCTGGGATGGGAAAAGAAGAAGAAGAAGGATGCTTTTGGTTCGTTTGTTACAGGATTGAAGATGGATTGAGTCTGGTTAGCAGAAGGAAGAATTGCTGAAGAATCCTTATGTTGGAGTAAGGCTAGAAGTTGTTGATACTGTCCTTTGGTCAACGCAATCTTATCATTACTTTCTTCTTCTTGATCAGTAGTTGAAACTCTAGATTGATTAGTAAGTGCACCAGAATTCTTTGTTTTGCTAAAAAGTTTGTGTCCTGGTGGATAGCTATGAAGCTTATAACACTTTTTTGCTAGATGAACAGTCATATGACAATGTGTGCAGATAGGAGCTTCAGTATTTTCAGCCTTGAAACAATTCTCTAATAGATGACCTTGAACTCGATAATGAGTGCAACAAGGTTTGTCTCTTCTTTGATTAACTACTGATTTAGTGCCAAACTTAGGATTTGATGGAAAATTTATGATGGCTAATGCCATAGAATCAGGGGAAAGATCATGAGATATCATCTTGTGCTGCCTTTCTTGTTGTTGTACTAAGGAAAACACCTTTTTAACAGAAGGCAATGGATCTAACAGCATAATCTGATCTCTGATACTAGTATAAGAATCATTCAATCCCATGAGGAACTGTATTACACAATCTCTTTGATATCGATCTAGCAAGATTTTTAACTTTTCACAGCTACAGTCAGGAGTTGGATCATAAACAGAAAGTTCATCCCATAGAGTCTTGAGTTTATCATAATAAATGTTCACAAAATCTTGTTCCTGCATCAAACTTGCTATAACCTTCTTCAATTGAAATATTCTTGGTCCATTTTGCTGCGAAAACCTGTCTTGAAGCTCATTCCAGATTTCACAAGCATTATCATCTAAGGCAACACTTGATTTGGGTGTTTGACTAATTGATTTCTGAATCCATGAAACTACTCTATCATTACAATGCTCCCAAGCTTCCAGTAGAGAACTATCAGAATTCACTAGTTTAGGAATTGTTCCATCGATAAAAGCCTAGTTTATTGTTGGCCCTAAGGGCTTGTCGCATTGCTCTCGACCAAGTTGCATAATTGTCGACAGGGAGAAGATCAGAAACTAGAGTGACTGCAGGATTATTGCCATCCTCTAAACGATAAGGATTTGAAGGATCACTAAAATTCGAAAACTGTGATGAACTTTCTGTGGTAGTAGATGAAGAATTCTTTGAATTGAGTGGTGGAACATCCATGGCTTTTCACTCTCTCTCCTTTGATACCATGTGAGAAAACAAGGGATCCAAGGAAGAAGAAGATAAAGAAAAACAGAGAGCTTAAGTCATGGAGAACATCTCTGTGAATTTGTCCATTGGAAATTACTGAATCAATTACACTTGTGATCTCTATATACAAGTCCTAACAAACTAACTAACTATGCACATGCCTTCACATGGCTACTGCCAGCTAAGCAGCACAACTCAGCAAAGAAGTAAAAAAACCAGCTAACTAACTAACTTCCTAGCTAATTAACTAATTCACTAATAATATTATCCTTCTCCAGCCTTTGTTGCTGCAGCTGCTCCATCCTTTGGTTCTGCAGCTGATGTATGCTGCAATAGTTGTAACAGATTCTTTCTATTTGGATTTGGTGCTAGAACTAGTGGAAGCAGCTGACCATTGCAACCTGCATGTATCTGTTCTCAATCTGATTCCCTAAAACAGATTTTGCACTATGTTCAAGAACTTGTCAAATGTTTTAGATATGTGACTGTTCCAGACAAACAAACTAAGGACTCTGTCTTATTGTCTCTCTTCTCTTCTCTCACTCTCAACTCTTCTTATTCTTTGTCTCAACATTTTATGCTTCTCTCTTGCCATCTTATGCATCCAATTTTCTTTAATAGTCGGTCTGTTTCTTTTTCTTTCCAAAAAGTGGATCATTTGTTTCATAATATGCGGAACACAAGCACAGGCTACTTCAATGTGACTATGCAACTCCCTTAAGGGGCCATTGGGGGCCACTATGTTTTCTTATGGTGATCTAAACTTGCCTGGTTTTGGTTTTGGCTGTACTAAGGCGATATTTGTTGTGTCATGTCTAACTGGATTGCCATTCAACTTTAGTCACAACTTGGATGATTTTTTTCCCTCAAATTATGCATTTGTGTGCCTACTAATTATTCACAAGTGTTCAACTAGTACCTTATGTGTTTCTCGTGTTGTTGACGCCTATGCAATAGATATGCTTGTGATTGTTGAAATTGAAGATTTCATTTGTCCTTTTTTTTTTAATATTGTTTCCTGGCATGTAAAGAATTGTACTATGAAAAAAGAGAATATTACAGTAAAGTTCAAAACACACTCAAGTGAAAAATTCACGGAAATCTCTCACCCAACTTGCTTTGTATGGGTTTGGTACGAGACGAACCGCCATTATAGTCATCGTTTAGTGGAATAAACCTTATTACCAACCTGCTTCAAATAGGTTCCCCCACCATTACAATCATTGGCCAGGAAATTCACAGGTATGGTTCCTTTAAACACACTTGCCTATAAAGAAAATTGAAAATCTAGGGGCAACACAAAATAAGATTTGATGCCCTTCATTCGAAAAATTCAGTTGACATGAATAAGGATCAAAATTTCGTTTCAACGCATAGTTTATGTTAGCTTGAAGACAGAAATGTTTCGAAAACTTGTCAAAAATAAAGAAAAAAAATTTAAAAATTTATTTTTGAAACACTAGACGAAACATGGCACACATGTTGAAATACCTCGAAACATGCTGAAATATCTTGATGTATAGAAATCTTGATATTCAATCAATGATATGTTTTGATTTTCATAGAAACAGACATGTTTCGGACATCTTGACAGTTTCAAAACGAAGTGTCAAAACCGGAGTCGTTGGATTAAAGAGATATGTGGTGCAAGAATTGGAGCGCAAACCATTTCATGGGAAACAAGAGGGATGCACAATCACCCGTTACTACTAAGGTTTTAGATCACTTACTTTTGCCCAAGTAAAAGCATAGACACTTGTCACCCATCAATTTACCCAAAGCCCAAGCCTTTTCCACGAACAGGTAATTACTAGCTACCATCAAGCTCTTGGCCACTTCTTTGATTTCTTTCATCTTTTCCACCAAGATCTAGTCACCATAGCTACTAGTAAGGAGCTTCCATTCTTTTTCAGCTCAAAGATCTCCCCACTTTCAGAGTGGTTAGTCCATTACAATAGCTGGTTGACTGTCTTTTGCCCTGCAACTGTTAATTCCTCAACCATTATGGTTGTGGCTCACACACGCTATTTTACCCAAGCCAATGGTAGAAGTTTAAACTCGACTCATTGGTGGTGGTCCCTTTAGACATTGACAAAAACCCTCTTATGCCCTTACCATGAAGCACCCACGCATGGATTAGTAAGGATCCAAATATTTTCCCAAAGTAGGGGAGCACCACTTTCGAGCATACCCACAAAGTTTGCTATCTCGAGCATTTGTTGGTCCCTTTCCCTATGTCTTCTACTCCATAAGCTCCTCCAATCCATGGCGGTGATTCAAACGCGCACGCACCATCGGTGTCATGAAAATGTAGCAAAGTAGAAAAGAAAGTGTCTCAAGTCCATTCTAGAGAGCTGAAACAGTTATCCATGGGTGAAAGTGAATGGTTGGGATAGATTTTCTAGATGGGATGGAAGGAAGAGCAGAAGAGATGTAATCTGCCATGAAAGCCTCGGAAGAGTTGTCTTTCTAGATTGTAGAGAGAGAAGTTCTTTGTAGGGGTAGGAGAGGTATTCAAACTGTATTTCTTTCTCTCAACTAGAGAAAACTCTATTTCTCTATTCATTTATATTTTATTTCAGTTTTTTTGGTATGTATCCGATTCCGGTTTCACTAAGACTAGAAATTAGTAAATATGAATCATAGAGAGGTTAGTGTCTCAAATTTTAATTTGGATTTTAGAATACAAGGTCAGACTGGTCTTAAAATTTTGCGCGAAAAGGATACTTCATGTTTAGTCAACTCAATAAAGCTTTACTGCAACTATGTGCAGTCGAAGGATCCTATTCCTTGATTGTGCTCAATCAAATGCTAAACTATATACTTTTATGTCCTTTATTACTATCTCATTTGAAGCTAGTGTTGGTCCACCTCTACCTTTTATATTACCATTGATATGTTTCAAAACATTCATTCTGACTACTGTAGTGTTAGGACTTCTATGAACATGACCAAACCACTTATATTTCTTGATTGTGATACTTACACGATTTCACAAACATATGACTTTCGAACTCTGTCTTTGCTAGCTAACTTGACATGCATCTTACTCAGTGTTGTAGAAATCCCCCCATGGGGGGGCTTGTTTTTACGCTCAAGGCAACTCCAAAAACACTTCAATTGGTCTTAGGTGAGGCGACTTCAAGGCATAGAGGCACCCATTATTTTCCTTTTGTCATGATGGGCTACAAGTAAATACCTTAACCCTAGCTTTGAGAAATAATTGATTCACACTCTTTTTGAAGGATATTAATTAAAGTAACGGGTGTGACGGAAGGATGTAGAATCATATAAATATAATGAGTCCGTGCCAGATATGGTTTCTTTTTATAGCAATTTATCCTAAAACCAAGGATCAAAATATTGTTTCGAAACAGTCAAAATATTCGAAACATTTTCGTTTCCAAGGAGATCGAAATGAATCAGTGATAAAATCGAAATTCTAATACTTCGAGGTGTTCCATAATATTTCAAAATGTTTTGTTATATTTCAATATATTTGCACAATTATTTCAGAATATTTTAAAGTATTTCAAGATATTTTGATATATTTTGACCAATGTTTTGAAAAAATAATTTTTAAAATTTTTTATTTTATTCTGTTTTCGAAACATATCGAAACGTTTCCGTTTCCTAGGTGACCGAAACAATGCATCAAAACGAAATTTTGATCCTCGCCTAAAACCAATTGACCTACGAGGCATGGATAGGGATATAGGTAATATATGATATGGAAATGACAATACGACAAAATCGAAAAAAATAGGATACAAATACAACAAGATACGTGATAATATATATATATTTTAGATACTGTATTATGTGATAAAAATAGATATTGATGATTCATAGATAGATACATAAAAATATATAATATTCATGTAAAGAAACCTATTGTTTATTGCAGTAGAATAGATGTTATAAGATATACTAAACAAATCTATAGATTATAATATAACCAAAAAAAATGTAAATCAAGTATTTAAATGGACAAGTCTATATATATATGTGTGTGTGTGTGTGTGTGCGTGTGTGTAATATGTATATATACCAATTGGTGTCTTGCTTTCACATCTATGGATGAAATCTTACGTGTGAGAGAAGTGACATATTGTAAGAGATTCATGTTCAGTAAATAAATACTAAATAGGCCAACCATTTGAAGTCAAATTATTTTTTTTTCTTGTACAAAATCTCATATTTTTGTTCCAAAAAAGATTTGTTTCTTTAATTCTATTATTCACTTTAATAGCCTATTTTTGACAAGATAAAATGTGATATATTTTAGTACCTGAGTATTTTTACCTTGTCCTAAACGTATTGGTTGCATATCCTTGCCCAATCCTAATTGTATTGGGCTAGTATCCTCGCGTATCTTAAGCATATTCAAATATGAAAAGTTCTTGAGTATCCAAGGCGTATCTAGCCATATTTGAGGCGTATCCGTATCTAATACATATTGGATGCATATACATTAGCCTTGATGAAGTATTCGTGCTTTATAGCAATTGATCATGAGTAGAGAGGCCCAACAGACTCATGTTATTTTGCAGGTGTTATATCAATATGGGATAGGCTCTAACACTCCTCTATGTGGAACCCCCACTCGTTCATGAAGGGAGAAGTAGAAGAATCAAAATACAAATTCATGGGTATAACAAGGGGACCAATGGCACAAGCAAAAGGGGAATCAATTGGTAAAACGAAAAAATTAAGTCTTGCCCAAACCCTCCCCAAGCATAGCTCTAAGACCATGTTAATGTGTCTAACCAAGAACGATTGACAATGTGTAGAAAGGCCCACAAGGATCTTGTAGTAGTTTGGGGGGCAATGCTTTATTGATGTGCAACTATGCTTTATTGATGTGGGGTGTTGGTGCTTGAGCTTTTGAAGTTGGAGAAAGTAGCCAACAAACTAGATCAACATCAACTTCTAGGACAAATGCAGTGCAGCACCAATGGTTTCAAGATCACCAGCCATACCTATAAGGCTACACAGGGGTGGAGGGAGGCATGGGCCAGGGTGGGCAAGTGCCCCCCCTCAATTTTGTTTTTTTATTAGTTAGGTATATATATTATATATTTGTATAATACATTATTTGTGCTCACTCAAAACTCAAGATAAAATTGTTAGGCCCACATTATTTATCCAAAAGAATTAAAAAATTAAACTCATTTAAAACAAAAAAAATTTGAGTTCATTACTATTTACCTAAACTTATTAAAAAATCAAATGTTTGATCTATCACAATCCACCAAAACTTATTAAAAAAATAAAAATTTTGGCCCCCCTCAATTTTTTTTGCTTCATATTAAGCATGTATTTTTTGAAATAAAATTTAGACATATTTAATTGTGCCCACCCTAATATTGTGTTCTAGTTATATTGATTTGAATAGATCTTTACCTAAATGATTGTTAATTTTTTGAACAATATTATTGAAACCTAATTTAAGGACCTAATACATTGCGATATTAAGTATAATAGTGAGTTTTAATATTTAATAAACTCTACTATCTATCCAATGGTCACAAACCGTTGGGTTTTTATTAATTAAATCTCAAATTAGGTACAACTAATATAATTGTTATTTTTTAGACATGTTTTAGACATCTCCGAATATGTTTTGAATATATTGATATTATTTAATAATTTTTTAAATTGTAGGGTTATTTTGTTATTGTATAAAAATGTGTGTCGTTATGTAGTAAACTATAGGATTCTAAATGGAAGATTATTACTGTGATTTTATAAATAAAAGAAATATTGTTGATAAAATTAATTTGTAACTTTTTCAAATAATAAAAGTATATCAAGATCAATTATAAGTAATAATAATTAGTTTCATTCTCAATAAGAAGTTTTAATTATTATTTTTTTGTTCATGTTATGTATACCGATTTTTAATTTTTTTTGTTTAAAAATTTTTAAATATAATTTTAATAAATATAAATTTATGAACTTTTACGGTTTATTAAAAAAAAAATTAAAACATACTAATGTGCTCACCGTAAAATTTTTTTCTGACTCCACCCCTGAGGCTACACATACAGGAAAAAACTGTTTTAAATGAGGCCAAGGAGTAAGATGTGGAGGGATACAAATCCAATAAAGATGATGAAGATGATTACCTTGGTTATGGAGATGATTTTTAGGTCCTTATGATGGGTGGAAGAGTGAACTGAATGTTTAGTTGTTTTGAGAGTTTGACCCATGTCTTCAAATGTTAAGAACTTAAGATATTATTGGTGGTTGATGAAATTTGGATGTTTGTGCTTTTGAGTGCTTGTCATCTATAATGTTTGCCTTGCTTCAATGAAGCACTTGCCATGCATCTTGTCGCCTAGGTCTCAAAAGACCTTTGGCGCCTTAGTTCACCTTACGCCTTAAATAACACTAATCTTAACATCGGCACACAGTTGAACGACTACTTTGTGATTATATTTTTTAAAATTTTTAGAGAAATTTATCTTGCTAGTTTTACAACTGAGACAAAACTAGATGATTGGATTGTTTTAGGATAGAATGAGATAATGGTACCGGTCAGTGATGCACTAAAGTGGGAATGATGCATTGTCACACACAGTTGAGTTTGCAAGGACTCTTTGTTATGTTTGTGCCATTAACTTTGAAATCAGGCCAAGGGTGTAAACGGAGTGTATATCCTACATCAGAAGTTTGGAACGACCTCGTTTTGGTTAAATGGTTGAGGGCCTCTCTGGAGCTTGTATTTCACATTAACAGATTAGCGTCACCAAAGTTAGCTTATACGATTGAGGAGATTATGCACTCATTGCCAAGATGCTTTTTAGGTTTAGATAATCCCCTTCACACATGCACTCTCCCTCTCCCAGCTCACTCTCTCTATATTATATATCTATACTAGTTATAACTTGTTCTTGAAGGTACGATAGAATATAAAATTCAAAAACCTGAAAATTGATCTTACTATATTAAATAATAATTTTTTTCCTTAATTTATTTGATTACATCATTCAAAATTTATTTTTACCCATTATTTTCTTAAAAATATTGACAATTTTCTCAAATCCGTAATTCGATAAAATCTTCTCAACATATGTATATTATCGTGTATGGTAATGTCTGAAATAAAAATTATGTTAAACTACAAATTAGTCAAATATTAAATGATTGAACATGTGATAGAAATGGGTGATGTGATGGTTTTGGGTGGGATGCATATGAGATAAAATTCAACTTCCTATGTGTTTTATTATACAGATATGTTGAACCCCAATAACATACCAACAACTAAAATGGCTCATGATGGCTTGGATTCAAATGTTTGGCAATTGCTTTGTGTTCATTTCATTTAGCATGTCTACTGATAATTTAGTGGCTCTTTCCTTCTGACGTGGACTTAAGATATGCTTCAAGATAAGTCTTTTCCACTTCACTCCAGTGCTTGATTGCTAAGTAAAGTTTTATCTCAGGTTCGGGCTTAGGCCTGGGGATCCCTGGTTTACAGATCGGTTTTGGATTTGGTGCTGGATGTGGTGTTGGTTTAGGATTCGGCTATGGTGTTGGGAGGGGTTTTGCTTATGATGGGAATCGGAGATACTCTAATGTTGGGAAAGTTTTTAACGGGCCAGGAAATCTTCCTACTCAGTAAGTTTGTCTATCAAGATGCTAACTGTTAAATTGCATGCAACTCATTTCATGGAATATTTTGAACTATCGGTGACAGGTTACTGCAAGGTTGTCAGTGACAGGTCTGTGGAGAGATGGACAAATGGTATTCAAGACCAAATTATTAAATGATCTTAGGAATTTTCAGTTTATAGTATACGTAAAAACATAAACGGCAAAACATTCACACAAACAACATGAGAACTCCTTGTCAACCACCCTCAACACTACTGGGGAAAAAAAAAAAAAAAAGGAAGAGAAACGAGAAGGAAGAAGGGTGGGGTCCATAGAACATACGCTCACATAGTCAAAATCTTGTTCATTAGAACCACTCCCTTTCCAAGTTATCGTGATTAGTTTTCACTATCCATGTTGCACTTTATTCACAAGATTATCAATGGTAATATAAGGGGTATTCCAGAATGAATAGTAAAGTCATGATTAAAGAGGAAAATGTGATAGCAGTAACGGTTATTAACTGTATATATTGCTGTTTCTCTTGTTTTTATATGTTCACTATGCAATCCTTGAGAATATCACTTTTTTGACCTCTTTCTATGTTTAGATGGTAGGCACTATTGCCATTTCTTTAATCCAAGGCCACCATATGTCACCCACTGCCTCTGTCTAATCGGCCACCTGAATTGCATTCCATCATTTTAGTACAACCATGATTTAAAAAAAGAAAATCACACCCAAAAAGTCCATCAATCTTTTTTGGATGTGAGTTTGAAAACGAACATTTTTAATAGGAATTTAACCACAAACTTCGAGATATAAAAATAAATTGTTACTGTGTTCATGCACATCATCTCTGTCCATACACCATTGACAATTATGTACAACCTTTAAAGGTAAAAAAAAAAAAAAAGAGAGAAATAAGAGAAAAAACATATTGAAGTAAACAAAATTAAATAAAATGTAAAACTAAAAGAGATCTACCTTATAACTCTATTGAAAATACAAAAAAAGCACCTCCCCTAAAACTCTTAGTAGATAGGGTCTATAAAGAACTGAGGGACACAGTTATATCTCCAAAACAAAGTTTAAAGGAACAGAATGATCATGAACAGTTTTTAAACCATATGCACCAAAGAATCACCATTGCTGCACAATTACAAAGAACTTTAGTTTATTCAGTTTGCCCAATACCTCAGAACTTAATCTGCAGTAACTTATGCATTGTAGAAGGAGAAGCGCAAGCCTTGCCAGCCGGGGTTATACAGTTGTTACTAAAAATGGGGACAAGTTCAATAAATCTTTAATTAGGGAAAGAAATGAAAGTAGTTTACATGTTTAACCTCACAAAATGGGATGCAATTGTGTTCTGTCAATGACAAGGAGTGTCTCAGAGGTGCTGGGTTCAACACCAGCTAGGGCATTTTGAAATAACACTCAACTGAAGAGATCAGATCCGATATTGTTGTAATCCTGCAGTTCCAGTGGGATTCAGACAGGATTAGGGCTTCCTCTCTCTCTCTCTCTCTCTCCCCATTGCCTCTTCTTCATCACTTCTCAAAAGTATTAGTGTCCTTTCTACAAATGTTTGTATAAGACGTGTGATGTGGTGGTTTTGTCATACCAGATACTGTCAAATTACAGCAAGACAGGGCTGTGACAAGGCTGTGCGAATTATAACTTGTGCCAACATATGACCCAGATTAGTTCTGTTGCATCCCACAAACAACCCCATTGCCTTCGCATGGGACATTGACAATCTTTAGCATTTAGAGCCTAATCTTTTGAATTCCAGCTTGGCATGTTTTTAGACTCTCAATGAGAGAGCAAGTTGCCAGTTTCAAATATGGCACTAGAATCCCAAAAAAATTTCAACTATTCCCTAGAAAGGGTAGGTTGATATGCTATTCTACTTGAAAACACGATACTTGAGAAGGGAAAAGAAGTTAAAAGGAGAAACATCCATTCAAATTATTTCCTTATCCTCTCCATTACAGGAAGGGAAAAAAAAAATGCTGTCATGGTTTAGGCACTAAGCTTGTACTCTCTTTTATTTGTTTATGTAGTTTGAATTTTGAACTGGCTTATTGGTTTCAGGGACGAGATTGGTGCGCTCATCGATGAGCTTGTTCTGAACACCAAGAAGCTAATCAAAGCAACTTCTAGAGAGGTCGACAAGTGGAGAAGATAGAGTTTACTGAATTTGTGGTGTACATTGAGTTCATTATATTTTCTTTCCCTGTTCATGTGCAGATTTGCTTGCATTCATGAGATGGCCACATTCTTTGTCTGTACATTTGTTATCTGACACGCGTATGCTTACGTTCAAGTGCTATGATCTGTTTATGTCATCTGAATTAGTACATCTATGAGAAAAGCTGTGGTCTCTGTTTTTACATGGAAACTCTTCATAAGGATTGTAGATATGCAAGCATTCCCAGAAATTTCATCTGATTTATGTCTTGTAGTTACATTGGTGATCTTGGAATCGGAGTAATTATAAATCTAAAACCAGGGTTTCCCAATTTTCTGCCGTATGGGATGTGGACAACTGGAGATTCAGAAAAGCATAAAAAGAGCAATGTCTCAGGTAGGCCCCCTCTCTTGTTCATGAACTGCGGGGATTAACGTTCAGTCTTGCCAAGAGCTATGATTGGCCTATTTTGGAATTGTGGAGTGCTTGGGATCCCACGGTTTGGCTGATCTCTTCAAATAACTATTTTGGTTTCCGTATGAAAGCTATTATTGATGAAGGTAATGTGATCCACATAGAATGGTTGGTTTTATGGTCATCAAGTAATGAGCTAGAGTCATCGATCTTGGTCTATATTGAACAATCAAACACAGCATTCATTCCTAGCATGGATCTGTTGCGTGATTTTGAAGAAATTGTCTCAAAATGTGTGGAAGGTGTAAAATATTTTGCAGAAAGGTGATTAATGAATGCCCATTTGTGGACCTCAGATTTTAAGGAAAACACTTTTACCTTGTGTGTGGGAGAAAGGTTGGACAGGATTGGGGTTTAACCATAATGATTGTCTTGTTTCCCTCGGAGGAAGGTCACTCAGCTCCTTGTCATAGGACCTGATCATTGGGATTGAAACAGTATTGTAAATAATTTGGATAAGAGTAAGAATGAACAGAGGAAGATGTTTCCTTTTGAACCAATTTGATATAGAAACCCCTTTTGTGTTGGAATTTCAAAGTTGTTGGCAGGTTAATTCGACTGAGTCATTGATGGACGAATTTGTTGACAACGTGGAAAACGTAACCATTTGGCCATGTCCATAAACAACTCTAATAGGGAGAAGCTAGCAAGATTTCAATAAATATCGAGTTAAACGGAGCTTCATAACCGCACCCACAGGGTTCTAGCCGAACAAGTGCTGTGGCAATAGAAGACAAAAAAACAATTTTTAAAAGGACAATATAGAACACTAGCTTCTAACAGACACAAGCGACTGTAAAGTTAAATCGTCGGAGGAATGAACAGAGATAGTAGATCTGTGAAGCCCAAAGCATGCATGGTAGTTGAAATTTAAAAGTTACGGGATTTAGATGTAATTTATTATTAAAAATTTCTGAGGTGAAAAATAAGATACGTAATATCAAAGGGAGGAATATGTAAATAATAAAAATTGCCTTGTCAAGCCTCTTGTCACCTTTTTAAGCCATTCTATCACCAACATATTATTTTGTAATCCGTCTAGGTGTGCACGGTGTCCAAGTCAAGTGTCTAGGTGTATAAGCCGTCAAATAGTTGGGTGTACAAGCTATGCTAAACTATAAATATTTAATTCATATTTTTTTAAATAGTTTAAATTTTTAGAGTTAAATAATTATTTAATATGATATCAGAGTAAGAGATTATGTGTTCAAATCTTACTGTCACTTGAATTATTAAAAAAAATTCAAACACAAGGTCCAATTTAAACTTTTGAAATAAATAATTGTATGTGTTGATCCGTGTGGAAGGCCGGCGGGAAAAGTGGAGAAACTGAGTGCTAGGGTGAATAAAAAGAAAGGGAGGTAGGCTTACGTTTTGCAACTTGTAATTTGCATTTATTTATTTATTTTTTGGTAAATTCGGTAATGAAATACTGTAGCAAAAAAAAAGTGGCTTGACATGTTTTTTAGTTAAACATAATACGTAGCTTATTTGAATAAAATAATTCTAAAAGCATGGTTACTTGTTGATATTTACCTTGATTTGATCAAAATTGTATGTAATAAAGAAAGTTAGTTTTGATTAAGTATTTGGAAACTTGACTACTTAGTTGATTGGGAGTTTTTTTTTAAAGGATCAAAATAAGAGAGTTTATTTGGTGTAGCATGGGACCTTATGATCTTTTAAGTAATCAAACTATTGGTTGTTAAGCTTGAGATTAATGATGACAAAGTTAACGTCTGAAAAAAGGAATAAGCAGGCTAAACTTATCTGAATTTTAAAGTTATAACTTAGTTGGTAAGAAACTAAGCTAAACTTGTTGATTTTTGAACACAAAAAATTAAGCTGATAAGATGAAAGTTGAAATCTGAAATTTGGTATTAGAAGCTAAAACAACTTCCTTAGGTGTCGAAAACTTTTGTCAAGGTTTGGATAGGGTATTTGGTAGCTGAAATATTGGGAAATGGGGGCATAGATTTATGGGTTACAAACTGCAAAGGCGGAATTAATGTCCAAAATATTAAGTCAAAAGTGTTTTAACAGTTGAAGTAAAGGAAGAAAATTGAACCTAAGATTAAAATATGCATACAAGCTCTCGTGTATCTAAATTGTTATATCTCAAAATGATACTTACTAGAGTCATGGAATATGTTGTTTTAGGTGCTGAGAACACCGCGTCAACTTTTGTTGCTAGTAGTATACCCGGTGCGGAAAAGTGAGTTAGTGTGTGGGGGTGCTTAAGTAAGTATATACTTATATAGTTTGGAAACTAAATTACTTACATTTACGTGGCTTATGAGTGTGATTTTGGTAATTAGTGGATTCTTTAAATGCGTTTTTTTTTTAAATTCTGATTCCTTAAATGCTTCTTTGTAAATGGTGAATTGTTGTATCTATGGGTCATGATAATTTTTGAAAAGAGGTTTGTTTAAAGATGTTGAGGTTTTTATATTTACATTGGCCCTATTATATGGGAGTATTTGAAGGGGATTTACTTGTCTCACTGGATAAAACTAGGAGGCAAGTTGGAGAACCCCTACTATTGAGGATAATCGATAACCCTCTACTCGTTCAATATCAATGGATTGAACCGAAGTTTGAGGTTACCGTACGCCTTAACTTGGTCATGGGAAAAACAACCCTTGACCCTTGAATGAAATGTTTTGAAGTTCTAATTATATCTATACTATTTTAAAATGTTACTATACTTGAAAAGTATTTTTTTTCAATTGTACCCTCCAACAATGAAAGTATTACATTCTTATCTTTTATTAATGATAATCTAAAATAAAGTTTAATTGTTCAAATTGTTAAGCCCTATAAATTCTCCAATGAGTATTCAATAATGATAAATACATTAGTTACTAGATTAATTACCCTACTTACTTAACAACAATATGATTAGGTCATTTGAATCCCTCCACAATAATAATATAGCATCACTTCATCTCTCTCAATGTATTTTTAATGGGGTTTGATTCTTCACTTCTTTTCCAAAATTTCTTTTTCTTGCATCCATATATTAGAAATTCCACTTTTTTTTATAGCTATTTGAAGTACATGGCCGATATACTTTTTAATTATGTGTTTGTGAATTAATTTCAGTTGATTTTCCAAATAAAGATAATTTGGTTTGTTTATTGAAGTTTTATTCAAAGAGAATGGAAAGCGGCTTTGAGAACCAGATGATCTTAGATTCTGCCGTGGAAGAATCTCTGATGGAGAAAGGATCTGAGTATCTTGGGTATCTATCTCATCATAACTATGAAGTTTGATTATGAGTCATTTCCTTTTTCTTATTCCTTTTTGTTTTAACTTTAGAATTCAAGTTTCATATAATTGGATTTCTTTTAATTTGGTATATTATGATTTTTTAGGTGCTTACATTACTGAATGAGATGCAAGATTATAACACCTTGTTGTGATGAGATATTCACATGTCGGCATTGACATAATGAATGTAAGGTTAAGTTCTTCCTTTTTTTTTTTTTCAGAGTTAATAATTTTTTTTTATTCTATTTTCCTCTTTATACGATTACCATATTTAGTAATGCATTACATTTGATTTTGTTTGAATAAAACATCTAATTTTATTTAGCATTGAATAAAATTAATTATAGTTAACTAAACCTCAGTCGATGATACTACTAAAAACGCACCCCTTTATCTTCGCTCTCTCTCTCTATTTTTTATTATTGAAAATGCACCCTTTCATTTCTCTTTCTATTATCTACTTAACAGTCGGCTATCATCTCCTTAACAACACATATGAAAAATATGATAAGATTCTTAGTTGCTTTCAATACAATGATGTAGGTTTGACAATGAGTGACTCTATAAGAATCCTGAAATGGTCCATGTGTAATGTACATGTGCATCAACTAGTCTATACTACAAATAAAAGTACACTATTAAGAAAAACTTTTGATTGACTACTTTAACCCTAAAACAATATACAAAAACAATACTAACCTTATTTAATTTAGACCTCATATTAATAAGACTTGATTGATGTCAAACTTTTAAGTAGATAACCTTACTTTCACAATACTAACATTATTAATATGGAATTCATATTAATAAAACTTCATTAATATTACACATATTCAAGCCTTTCATATTTTTTTTTTTAAATAAAAATTAATTATTAAAATAATTAAATTTACTTTTATTTATGTCTATCTATTTTCATTAGTTGATGACAAGTCTCTAAATTTTTAAATGAAATTGCATAAATGCACTAGAGTCTTATTTAGTATAAGATTTATTTTAATATAATTTGGATAATATTATCAAACCCTAACTTTTCATTTTCTTCTTTTTTTATGTTTTAGTTTTAATAAATCTTCTTTAGTTATGTTTATTGGCAATACTGTAAACCATTTTATTTGTAATCGATTAGCAATACTACGAATATGTTCCATCTCAGATTAAATTACTTATCACAACTTAACTTTTTAAATTTGTTCAAACAATTGTTTATAATTAAATGACCAACATAAATTAAAATAGTTCACTTCTGTATTTTTTATGATTTAATAAGTGTCTACGAATTTTTTTAGTTATATATACTCACATACTATAAAATATATTTGTACCATTACTATGATGTTGCAAAAAAAATTAATCTAAATAATTAACTTCATGTGAAAAGTTCTAAAATTTAAGGGTAGAGGTTTACAAGAAAATAATTTATCAAAACTTAAGAGAAAATAAAACAATAAAAACTAATATTGGTTGTGGAAATATTTAGTGTTATGTCTATTACAAATTACACAAATTATATAATAGGAATATTCAAAAAATTATATTTACAAGCAGGTATTTGCTATTATATTTATTTAATTATTTTAAAAACAAAATCATAATTCAAAAAGTCCACGTGTGCAAGGCACGTGTGAACAACTTAGTTTTATAAATGGGAGATTTACTCTCGAGGGAAGTAGTTGTTAATCACAACATGATTTATATTTTTCATTATTAAATGTTTATTAAGGATGAAAACGAGGTTGTTTATTGTTCAAAACATAATCCTTATTTGTTTTACTGTTTCCTTATTATATAATGCTAGCATGCTCACTAAGTGAGTTGTAACGCTTACACACCTACATTAATTTTGGTGTTTCAGACGTTCGGAGTCTTGGTGTATCCACTATACAGTCTAGAATTATAAAGAAGGGTAATGCTATGGTGTATCAGTCTTATTATATAATATTAGACAACAGGCATCACAATGGGATAATCGATCCATCCCATCATTGGGAAGGAAAAGGAGACCTTATCGGGTTGAGGTGCGATAAGATCACCCAGACGCTAAGGTTTGAGAGGAGAGTTGTTGGGTACCTGTGCGTGCACGATCCTGTACAATATAAAAACGAGAATAGATCTCTCTCTTGGTGAACTCGAGTGAGTCAGTTGAGTGACCAACCACGCTGCTTGGAACAGCCTGCGAGGTCCGGTGGTAACCTGGAACGGCAACAGGAGACCCTGGGGGAGCGGAAGAACGATCCAGTAAGGCTGAAGAAAGGTTCCTGGAACAAAGAAGAACAAGTTAGAAGGGCGCCGGAGTGTTTTCCGGCGTATCCCCTCCGACGATCTAGTCAGTCTTTGAGAGAGAGAGAAAGAAGAAAACACTGAGTGTGTATTGTAGTCAAGAGTTTTTTGTTACATACCGTCTTGCCTTTTGCAAGAAGTATTTATACCTCAAAAGCTCATGATTGCTGTCAGTGTAGTCAGTAGGTGATCATTAGGTACAGGCAGTGTGCACACTGATTCTGATGAGGAATGTCTTCTCTTCTTAACTGCTCGGGGTCCCGAGCAATCAATGCTGCGTCATCGGGATACCGACGGTACAATGAACTCCTCTCGGGGAGGATGCAATAAATGCTCTGTATTAGGAACATTTATTGCTTTTCATTTCCGAGCCTTACCGCATTGAATGCAATCTCGTCAAGGGAATGGTGTAATTAATCGTTTGCTTTCCTAAGTCGCGTGTCAGCAACGACATGCGGTTTTTATGTTTTTGATGTGACATCATATGCCACGCGTCCATCCCCCATTGGCTGTGGCCCCTGCATTCCTGTACGTTCTGACACTAATTGTGTAAGACAAGGTCATGATGAATAGCCTAGGCTAATGACCTGCACGTCAATAGCTTATCCTGGAGCAGAGGAGGCGTCCAGGACGGGGTACCTCTCGGCATCGAGGAAAGGCTCATCTCGGAACCGAGGGAGGTATACCGACCGAGGTACAATATCAGACCGAGGCTACATGTCGGTTGTAAAACGTACTGAATGCCATGATCCCATATGACGAGTAACTCGGGAGCGAGGGACCTTTGTGAGCCGATGGTGCTTGATCTTAGCAACAGTGTTTTGGTAATACCGAGGACACGTGTCTTCATCATGGAGTATTTCAGAAAAGTCCCATCAACTGCCCCCCAGCCTTCGATCTTCTGACACCGAGGGCACGCGTCGTAAGGAGACGAAGGGTTTCCCAACAACCACAAATGCTTCATCATTGCCTCGAGCCGCTTTCCCCGGCTTAGGATGTCGTGTGCATTAAATGCGCCTTTTCGTTTTTTGCGCCCAATGATGAAACTGCCACTATATAAATGGGGTTCCTCTTGCATTTTCTTGTTTCGCCATTCCGAACTTCCTCAAGAGAGCCTTTTCCTGAATCTTCGCCAGAGATCTCTTTCCTCCCCCATCGTCAACTGCCCATTCTTCCTTAAAGTCTTAAGGCGAGCAGACCCATCGTTACTTCTGAACTTTCTGGAAGGAGTCGCCTAAAATTTTCCAGAAAAAACTCCGTTTGACATTCGGGTGAGTCCTAGTATCTTTCCTCTTCTCTTCCTCCTATCCCTTTTTGTTTTCCGATGACTGGAGGTGTCTCCGGTTGATACTTAGCGACTAATCCTCGGGAAGCTTCCTTAGGGATTTTTAAGGAAAAACACCCTCCACTTTCTCACTTTCTTAGAGATGCCTCGTCGTCGCCCTACTCTCGAGAATCCTCAGGCTGGTTCTTCGGGGTCGGAGAAGTATAAAGTAAAGGGTGGTGAGCAGATTAATATGTTTAAGGTCAAGTACAACATTCCCCCGTGCGTAGACATAGAGGATTATGACCCGGTGGTGCACTCTCCTACCCTCGGGGCCGAGGATGCTATGCCCTTTTATACCAAGGTCATAATAGAGGGCGGAATTAAGTTTCCTTTACTTCTCCAGTTCCTCTCTCACTTCCGCCTTTTCCCCGGGCAGTGTTGCCTTAATGTCTTCAGAATAATTATGGGGTCTTAGAGCTCAATAGGCATCTCGGGGTAAATATTGGGCTGAACGATCTCCTTTTTTGTTATTCCCTCTTGAGAGTCATGCCTCACCAGCACTTCTACCTCAAAGCCAAGGACCCCTCCATGTACCTTGTAACTCATCTTCCAAACTCGGACAAGGGGTACAAGGACGATATTCTTATTTTCAAGGGATCTTGGCAGAGAGGTGTTGGTCCCGAGTATAATGGCTTGTTATGCCCTTTGGAATGGAGAACGACAAGTACGTCGGTTCTTTCGGGTTTATTATTTTGTTCTCCAGATTTCTCATGTTCATGACTACTTTTTTGTTTGTGCAGAT
This sequence comes from Ilex paraguariensis, assembly GCA_963454935.2. NCBI lineage: Eukaryota > Viridiplantae > Streptophyta > Magnoliopsida > Aquifoliales > Aquifoliaceae > Ilex > Ilex paraguariensis. Next base: position 80,780 of record CAUOFW020001031.1, on the reverse strand, counting down.
ATCCCTGCTCGGGAAACAGCTCCTCCCCCTCGGTCGCTAGTGAACTTTGCCGACCTAGTCACGGTTTGGAGATTTACTGGTGACAACGGGTTCAGCCGGGCTGCCCACATCCTGCTGAATTACACCCCCGGGTATAAGAAATTTTCACAGCTTCCTCAGCCTTTTGAGCCTTCGCGGTGGTCTGAACTCTTCGATCAGGCGGCGAGGCAAGAGGTCGAGGAAAACTTGGAAGAAGACCCTGATCGGGCTTCGGTGGCAGAAGTAGAGGGAGAAGTTGGAGAGCTTGGGGTCAGAGAGGATTTTGTTCCTTCGGACGCCGAGGTGGGGACTTCGGGAGGAGATTTGTGGCCGGACTTCCAAATCCTACAATCTCTAAACTCCGAGGACGCCCTCGAGGTCGCGATGTCCAGCACGCCTCGTATTGACCTGGGGTTCCTGAGGCAGAGGCAAGCTCTTACTGCCGGGAGGGGACGAGGATCGACTGGCGGCGCCCCATCTGCAGGGACCAGTTCCACCCCATCCTCAAGAGTTCTCAGTCGGGGTCAAGTGCGTGACCGGGATCCTCAGGTAGAGGAGGAGAGAAGGGTCAAACATAGGCACGATGGCCTCGGTAGGGGATCTAGGGCATCTTTCGCTTAGCAGCAAAGCGGGAGAGGCCATGGGTTACCCCCTGCTCCTCGGCAACAACAGCAACAGCAACAGCAACGACAACAGCAACAACGGCAGCAGCAGACTCCCCCTTCCCCTCCGCCGACAGTGGAAGCCGCGGAGTGGAATCCCCGAGCCACCGATCACATGAACCGAGTGATCAGGGTCGATGACTCCATTTTGCTGGACCCTCATGTCGCCAATGCAGTGAGTGAGACGCTGCATTTTGAGGCCGACATGGCGGTTCACAGGGGGCGATCAACGAACGTGTTGTTTCGCTCTATCATCCAGAATTCCCTGGTGGTAAGTTCATTTTTGCTTTGGTTTCTTCTCTCTCGCTTTCCATTTTTGTGACACGCTTTTTCCCTTCTTTGCAGGCCACCCAACAGATCTCCATAATAGCTGCGCGGTACCATGGGTCTAGGATGGACCTCCAGCGGGCCCGAGAGCAGAAGGAAGAAGCGGAGGGGGCCCTCGCCAGAGCTATGGAGGACGTAGCTGCCAGGGATTCTACCCTGGTGGGGCAGGCTGCTCAAATCGAATAACTCCTCAAGGATGCCGAGTTAGCTAAGGTTGGCGCTGAAAAACTAAGTGCTGCCCTTGCCGATGCTGAGGGGAGGATCACCGAGCAGACGCGACGGCTCTCTGCGGCGGAGGAGAGGGCGGTTGGCTCAGAGGAAAGCTGTCTGGCTCTCACCTAGGAGCTGGACAGGATTAGGGCCGAGACACTGAACAGGAAGTCGGAGGAGCAACTCCGAGAAGAGTTCGCCGATGACGTGCTCCCTGCTCTTGAGGAAAACAACAAGGAGTTCTTCAAGAAAGGGTGGGACGAGGAGCTCCAGTCTGCTGGAATCCCATCAAACTCTCCGCTCTTCCAGATGCACAAGTACGTGCCCTTTTTGTAAGGGGTAGATTGACTTTTGCAAGCGACAGACTCGAGCCTCCCCCTGAAGGATTCCGGCTGATCAAGTAGAAATCAATAAAGGCAATAAAAACGCCTTTTTGTAAGGGGTAGAAATCGCTACGGATCTCATCCCTTCACTTGAAGGATTCCGGCTGACCTGGTGGCACCGTGCCCCAGTAGCCTTTTACCTCTCTTCGCCAATAGAACCCTTTCCTAAAGCAATCCCACATCGGAAGAGAGTCGTCTTCCCCCCTCGCATATAAGCCCTTGCACTCAAAGGAGGAGGTACCCACTAGGCACCTGATCAGGTTGCTAGTGGGTACCTCATCCTTTGAGTGCAATGACTTATATGCGAGGGGGGAAGACGACTCTCTTCCGATGTGGGATTGCCTTAGGAAAGGGTCCTATTGGCGAAGAGAGGTAAAAGGCTACTGGGACTCGGTGCCGCTAAGTCAGCCGGAATCCTTTAAGTGGAGGGATGAGATCCGTAGCGATTTCTACCCCTTACAGTACCTATCTTTTAAGTCATGTCACTTGATATAAGACTTCATTGAGAAGGCTCCTAATTGTGTCTGTTAAATAAACCAATATAAGTGAAACACAACTTCTTCTCATTAACTCTAAAAGTGTTTAAATAGAACATACAGGGAAGCAGTAGAGAAAAAATAAATAAATACATGATAATTATCCAATCCTACAAATTAGGATCTAAAAGATTTAGATGACAATCAACACTCCCCTCAAGTTGGAGCATGAATATCATGAATGCCTAACTTGCTTAGAAGATTCTGAAACTGGCCACGACCCAAAGGTTTGATGAACAAATCCACTAGGTGCCGTGAAGTAGGCACATGTCTTGTTTGTAGTTCCCCAGGTTGAATTTTCTCGCGAATCAGATGACAGTCCAACTCAATGTGCTTCGTTCTCTCGTGGAAAACTGGGTTGGCTGCTATATGTATGGCAGCTTGGTTGTCACAATATAGAATAACAGGCTGTGAGACTTTAACGTACAGATCATTGAGTAAATAGCAAAGCCAAGTTATCTCACAACTTGTACTAGCCATAGCTCGATATTCGGCTTCAGCTGATGAACGGGAAACAGTGGATTGCTTTTTTGTTTCCAAAAAATCAAAGAATTCCCTAATTTGATGCAGAATCCAGTGGTAGAACGACCTAGCCCAATCAGAATCACTGTAGGCAGTGAGTGTTAAAGTACTCGAACTTGATAATAAAATACCTTGCCCTGGAGAATTTTTGAGGTAGTGAAGAACTCGTAAAGCAGCTTCATGATGTGACTTTCGTGGGGCATGCATAAATTTACTAAGCATATGAATTGAAAAAGCAATATCGGGCCTTGTAATGGTAAGGTAAATGAGTCTACCGACAAGTCGACGATATGCAACATGATTATTCAACAAATCACCCTCTTCATTTGATAATTTTAGGTTCTGCTCCATAGGAAAGTCACTGGACTTTGCGCCAAAGCAAACCTGCATCGGCTACAATGTTTAAGGTGTATTTTCTTTGTGAAATACATATACCTTGATGAGAACGAGCAAGTTCTATGCCGAGAAAATATTTCAAAGGTCCAAGATCCGTTATGCGAAATTGAGCTTGTAGAAAGGCTTTAAATTGACTGATGGCTTGAGGATCATTGCCTGTCACAATGATATCATCCACATATACAAGAATAGCAGTAAAAGATTGACCATGCGTATGAGTAAACAATGAATAATCGGCCTTGGAGGCTTTAAAACCTGCAGTTTGTAAGGCAGAAGATAACTTGGCAAACCAATTACGGGAAGCTTGCTTGAGGCCGTAAATTGACTTTTGCAAGCGACAGACTCGAGCCTCCCCCTGCTTGCCAAGGCTAGGAGGTAGAGACATATAAATATCTTCGGTTAGATCGCCGTGGAGAAAGGCATTGTTGACATCAAGTTGATGAAGGACCAATTACAAATTGCAGCTACAGCCAAAAGACAGTGAACAATGGTCAATTTAGCGATAGGAGCAAAGGTCTCGTGATAATTCAAACCTTCTAGCTGAGTAAAGCCTTTGGCAACTAAATGAGCTTTGTAGCGCTCAACTGTCCCATCAGACTTGTGTTTGGTGCGGTAAACCCATTTGCAACCGACGGGTGTTTTATTTGGAGGCAAAGGAACCAAGGTCCAAGTCTTATTGGCATCAAAGGCGGCAAGTTCAGCGTCCATGGCGTCCCGCCAACGAGGGTCTTGTACTGCGTCTGCAAATGTAGTAGGTTCTGTGGAAGAAGATATGGAAGCTACAAAAGCACGGTGAGACGCAGACAATTTATTATAAGAAACAAAATTGGAAAGAGGAAAACGAGTACCCGAGGAGCGAACTTGCGAAGAAGTTGGCGATTGAGTGGGCGGAAGCGTGGGACAAACATAGTCTTGCAGACGGCAGATGATGCGTACGAGTAGAACGACGGCAGGTCACAATAGGTGACGTTGATATGTCCTTGTCGGTTGGAGCAGACGAACCAGTAGCGGTGGAGTCCTCATCCAAGGCTGGTGTTAGAATAGGTGTGGAAATAGGAGGTGAATGGTCTATTGGAGGTGAAAATAAAGGCCCAGATTGATGAGGGCTATGTGGTGGAGATGAGTGGATAGGGCCAGCAATGGGCTGGAACGTAGGAGTTGAAATATAGGCCCATTAGTGGGTTGAGATAATAGTTCGGGTGGTTCAGGAAGAGAAACAACTCCAACGGGGGTGTTGCAAATGGGGTGTACGACATTCTCATTTGTGGCTTGAAGAGGAAATATTTCTTCATAAAAAATCACATCCCGACCTACAAAAATTTGCTTGGAGTCAAGATCATAGAGACGATATCCTTTTTGGCCAAAGAGATAACCGAGGAAGAGACAACGCCAAACATGACTATCGAATTTATTTTTATGAAAAAGAGTTGTGGCATAGGCTAAGCATCCAAAAACACGAAGATGGTCATAAGTTGCACGCTGATTAAAAAGAACCTCATACGGTGTTTTGCCGGAAAGAACGGGAGTAGGGATGCGATTTATTAAATACGTGGTAGTGAGTACGCAATCACCCCAAAATGACATAGGTAAGGAAGCTTGAAAGCGTAAAGCGCGAGCAACTTCAAGAAGGTGACGATATTTGCGTTCAGCAACACTATTTTGTTGAGGAGTGCCAACGCAACTATGATGGTGAAGCACACCATGATCACGTAAAAAGGAAGTGAACATGTGGGTGAAAAATTCTTTACCATTGTCGGTGCAAAGGCATTTAATTGAACAATTAAATTGGTTTTCAACCATGCTAAAAAAAGATTGTAGCAGGCAACATGCATCAGATTTAAATCGCATTAAAAATACCCAAGTACATCGGGAAAAATCATCGACTATTGTTAAAAAATAATGAGCTCCGTTTAAGGAAGCAAATGACTGTCGACCCCAAATATCACAATGAATAAGTTCAAAGGTTTAATAGTCGTAAGAACACTATTATTAAAACCAAGTCGAAATTGTTTAGCTAAGGGACAAACTTGACAAAACAAGGTGGGATCAAAGGTGATATGAGAATCATCTTGAGCTAATTGTTGAAAACGAGCTCTAGAGGGATGGCCAAGCCGTGTATGCCATATTTGAGGAGAAACACGAGAAGAGGAAGATAATGCACGGGGAGGAGACGAGGAAGATGGTTGCAAGAGATATAAGCTGTCAATTTCCGTACCCATCCCAATCGTCTTCTTCGTTGCAAGGTCCTGAAAGAGACAAAAAGTAGGAAAGAAAGTCATTGAATAATTCAAATCTTTGGTAATTTGATGAACCGATAAAAGATTGACTTTAAATGAGGGGGCATGAAGCACATTATTTAACACAAAATTTGGAGCAATGGTGATAGAGCCACTAGATTGTACCGGAATGGAAATCCCATTTGGCAATTTAATTGGATGTTTTGGACCATGAGATATTTTATTTAGATTTTGAGAGGCAAAAGTCATGTGATCAGTGGCACCCGTATCAATAATCCAAGAAGACGATGTTGAAGAAAAAGAGGCAGCGGAATAATGTTTACCTGCAACATTTGCAAAAGGGTGGGTAATACCTTCATCGACAAGAGCCATGAGACGCTTAATTTGAGCCGGTGTAAGAGATGGAATTGGATTAGAGCCGGATGATGTTGCAGCATTGTTTACGGCTCCTTTTGGATTGTGATTAGGACCGGGCTTATGAAGCCGATGACCTTCTGGATATCCGACAATTTTCCAACATTGATCAATAGTGTGCCCCAAACCCGATAGCCCAAGACTTTTGCAATGAGTGCAAAAGGCCCGTCGCCCTTTGCCATTGTTAGACGTATTGCGTGAATGAGAATTTCCGTCGACCTTTTGCTTTTGAAGTGTCGTGGTGAAATTGCCATGGTGATGATTGAATGAGGAATTGCCACCGCTTGCATTATTTGCCATGGTGGGATGATGATTATCAATTGGAGTGCTGGAATTACGCATGGTTGTATCGCGTCGGGTAGATAGGGCAGCAACCTCCATAGAAGAATTGTGAGAGGCTGTAACATCTCTTTGCTTTTCTTCTTGGGTAATCATAGCAAAAGCTTCATTTACGGATGGCATAGGCTTCATGAGGAGAAGTCCTCGAATAGCGGCATAAGTGGAATTGAGACCCATTAAGAATTTCATAACTTTTTCTTCCTATTCTCGTTCGGCCAAGACTTTAGCCGTTGCACATGTGCATGATAGTGATGGGAGATGAGTGGCCAATTCATCCCAATATCCCTAAAGTTTGTTGTAATAAGCAGATATAGATAAATGATCTTGATGAAGATCATTGATTGATTGACGAATCTGATAAATAAAGATTTTATTGCTTTGCGAGTATCGCTCATGGAGATCTTCCTATGCATCTGAAGCAAAATTTTTACGAAGAACCGAATCTTGAAATTCTTCTGCAACAGAACTGATGATCCAAGAATAGACGATATCATTACAGTGTTGCCATAGGGCCCGCTCATTAGCTGGTGCACTTTCATCAGGCTGTTCTAGTGTACCATCGATGAACCCTAGTTTATTCTTGCCACTCAACGCAAGTTTCATGGCACGGCTCCATGTGGTATAATTGTTCCCAGTATAGATTCGGGGTACAATGGAGGTACCGGGATTGTCGGAATTGTTTAAATAATGGACTATTAGGATTTGTGGCTGAACTCGCCTGTTTGAATGGAGTATTTTCACCCATGATAGAAGATAATCAAGTTGTTGCCGAAAATTGGGAAGCACAACAAAGAGAAAGAAAATCAAGAGACAATCCTAAAATCATAAGAGAGCTCTGATACCATGTTAAATAAACCAATATAAGTGAAAGACTACTTCTTCTCGTTAACTTTGAAAGTGTTTAAATATAATATACAGGGAAATAGGAGAGGAAAAATAAATAAATACATGATAATTATCAAATCCTACAAATTAGGATCTAAAAGATTTAGATGACAATCAACAGTGTCATCGAAAGTTACTCGTCACATGAATGTCTCCTCAAGGAATTTCAACCAACCCAAATAGTTAAGGTCTTTCATTAGATTCAATTTATCAAGGCCTGTAGCCCTAATGGCCTGGGCATGTTTTGTCTTCTAGAGATTCTGGGATTCTGGTGGTAGCGGTTGTTGAATTCAACAACACTCGCATCATTCCGTTTCCAAATGTGAAATCTCTAATTTCGTCCAATCAGTCTTTGTAATGTGAACTATATGATCATCTAAAAGGTCTCGGCAAATTGGCTGTAGAAATGAAGCAATTCCCACCACAGATGGGTACAAGTGTCAAAGCACATGCATTCCTAGGCATTTAATTATTGACAAACGAGACATACGTCACTAATGAACCTCTCTTTCTTCTTCTTTTTTAGCTTCTTCTCGCCTTTGAACTTTATGTGCCTAGAATTACACGAGTAAACCTTACACTTGGGTGGAGTGGAGTTTTTTTGTGAAACTATGATAGAAATCTTTATTTTGATGATAGATGGATCTGGTTGGTGATAATCTATGTAAAGACAACATGACATTCTATCGTTTAAAGTATAAAACAAATGATATTTTCTGAGCCTAAAAGGGGGCCGCAACAAGGTGTTCCCCTATCACCTTATTTGTTTCCAATTTGTGTTCATGATTTTGAAGAAAGCAAAGAATAAAATTTCTTTACATGTTTTTTTCTCTTATCATGGGGCCTTCTTTGTCTCACAAATTTTATTGCGGATGATAGTTTGGTGTTTACAAGAGCTACAATTGATAACGGGTTGGACTACTATGGAATGTCTCAAAGAATATGAAATAGCTTATGGCCAAATAATGAATTTGGCCAAATTTTCAATGACATTTAGCAAAATCGGTGTTTATAGAGGAAGCTGAGAATATGGAGGGAATCTTGCAAACTCCTGTTGTGGATTTTAATGATAAATTCTTCGATTTGGTAGTAGTGGTGGGTAGATCCAAAAAGGAATCATTTGGCTCAACAAGAGAAAGGGTTTTGAGGAAAGCGTAGGGCTGGCTAGAGAAGCTGCTATGTGGGGGTGGGAAAGAAATTTTAACTACGACGGTCCCACAAGCTGTACCAAACAACTTTGTTTTAGAGGGTGAGACCACGAATGACAAATGCCCGAATGCTTTGGGAGGATGGCCACAACTTAGGTGGAGATGGATTTTAATAAAGGCTTCGTGTTATAAATTGCCAAATTCATTGTGTAATGACTAAATTTCATAGTTGGGTCAAAGATGAAAGACAAGAAACTTCCATTGATTGCCTCGGGACAAATTATGTTGTTTAAAATACAAAGAGAAATCGAGATTCTAAATTGTATATGCGTTTAATATTGCTATCCTAGCCAAGCAAGCCGGTTTTCTTAGAGCCCAAATTTGCTACTTTGTAAGTTATACAGGCCAAATAATTTCCTTCTTAACTTTCATGGAAGTTTATTTGGGATCGAATTCTTCTTTATCATGGAGAAGCTTAGTAGCTGCAATAAAGGTTATGGGGGCAAACATTAGGTGGAACATAGGGGTTGACAACAATATTGAAGTGAAGAAAAAAAAAAGGATTCCTAGGTCAAGACCTTTAAAGTCCTTAGTTCCCTTGTAGCGTTAGATGATGAAGCTATAGCGAGATTTGTGCTTGATAAGGACACAGGTTGCTGGAATTAAAATTTTATGAGCTATTATTTTCTGGATTTTGGGTGAAAGCTATCCTCGTTGGCGACAAACATATATGTCATTATAAAAAATCTGGGCATTTTACTATGAAAAGTGCCTATTTTTTGAATCTAGATCGGGAGCATTCATGTGGTCCGAAAAGTTTATCAAACAATATTAAACACTTCGTATAGGAAGTAAATCAAGGATGCTACAAGAAACACATCTCCATGGAAAACTATTTTTTGTACACGATTGTTGTTCTGTGAGGGGGAGAAATGTTGTGGATCTTCTCTCAGATTATGTACGTGGAGCACACACGACACTACCTAGAGGGGGGAGGGGGGAAGGTGAATAGGTTTTTCAAATTAAACGTAAGAACCAATTTTAAACCACCACGACCCCATGAGCCCATGAAAATTAGTGTTGTTAATTTTTAGGGTTAATAACACTTTTGGTTCCTAAAGTATGCATTTTTTGTCAGTTTAGTCTTCAATATATCAATTTTTTTTAATTTCATCCTTAAAGTATTCAATTCGTGTAATTTTGATCCTCACATAGACGGATCGTTAAGTTTTTAACAGAATGATCACGTATTGGACACGAAATACCGTCTAAAAAAAATGACACATAATCACTTATGTCAAAAAACTTAATGGTCCATCTGCGTAAGGACCAAAGTGACACGAATTGAATATTTTATAGATAAAATTGATACATTGAAGGCTAAATTGATAAAAAATACATATTTTAGGGACCAAAAGTACTATTCCCAAACCCTTAAATGCACAACTATAGATGATTATGATATTCAAATATTCTTTAAATCAAACACATAGTGTGTGTGTGCATCAAATTACAAGTGTATATGAAAAGCAAAAAAATACAATACTGATTTGTTGACGTGAAAACCCTCCTAAAAAAAATTGCAAAGAATTTTCTCAGTTCACCAAAACCTAATCCACTACCATAAAACCAACTTAAAAGTACTTTAGTCTTATACCTCAACCCATACCATGGTTAGATGCTCCTTCTTTTAATAAGGCTCTTCACCAAAGGGGCCTCCTTTGACGTTATGTCTAGCTTTAATTGGATTCACCTACGCGAGGATCCTCTATGCCTTGAGCGATCTTAGGTGCACCAACAATCCTTGGAATGCACACACCAATGAGTTTGATCTTCAACCAATCAAGATCTTCAACAAGAAGTTATGAGGTTGGGTGGAGTCTTTAGATGGTAGTCTTGGGTTTAGGGATCTAGGGTTATGGTGTGATCTCTAAGGTGTAAGAGGCAAAAATTCAACTCACAAAAGAGATACCCTAACTTGGGAAATCCACTCTTTATTTATAGGCCTAGAATAAGGGCAGTCTTGGTAAATAATAAAACTCAAATTGCAAATGACCGCTTGACTGGTGGGAGGGCAGTCATAAGGTGGTGGTCACAGGAATGATAAATAAGTTTCAAACAGCCCTAGGAGTGTAGATCGCTCAAGCAACCTCATGGACTGCTCGAGCGACCCTAGAGGGCGAGCAAGCAAATCAAGTGGAGTGCACGACACTACCTAGGGGGGGGGGTGAATAGGTTTTTCAATTTTAAGCATGAACAATCACAAATTAAAACCTAGTTCTACTACAATTACCTCTTCTTAAAAGTATTTAACAATTAAACGTGAGAACCCCTTTTCAACCACCATGGCTCATGAATGTGAGGACCCCTTTTCAACCACCATGACCCCATGAGCCCATGAAGATTAGTATTGTTAATTTTTTAATTAAACTCTCAAACACTCAATCTCACACGTGAAATCCAAATCCCAAAGACCCAAACCCTTAAATGCACAACTATGGATGATTATGATATTCAAACATTTATTCAATCAAATACATAGTGCACGTATGTGAATCAAATTACAAGTGTATATGAAAAGCAAAAAAAAACAAAAATAAACTAGTGATTTTTTGATACGAAAACTCTCATCGGGAAAAATTGTGGGGAACCTTCTTAGTTCACCAAAATCTAATTCAGTACTCCAAAATAAGCTTACAAGTACTTGAGTCTTATACCTCAACCAATATCGTGGGTAGATGCTACTTCCTTCAATAAGCCTCTTCGCTAAAGGACCTCATTTGACGTTATGTGTAACTTCGCTTGGATTCACCTCTGTGAGGATCCTCTTACCCTAGAGTGATCTTGGGTGCATCAACTATCCTCAGAATGCACACACAAATGAGTTTGGTCTTTAACCAATCAAGATCTTCAACAAAAAGTTGTAAGGTTGGGTAGAATCTCTAGATGGTAGCTTTGGGTTTAGGGATCTAGGGTTATGGTGTCATCTCTAAGGTGTAAAAGGCAAGAACTCCCCCGTTAAGAGAATCTAGTCTAAGAACTGTGAGGCTATGCTGCTGATCAATATTATTCTGATATGACCTAGAGCTGTGCTAAGAGCAATCCACTGATCAAGTGCAGCATCAGGAGGAGTCATAGGTAGTGGTGTACGTAAGGTTCTAACTCATGCTTGCCTCAAAGGTGGTTGTTAGATATATGTTTGCAATTGGATAATTTCATAGAGTGCATTATAAATCTCAACCCATTCTATAGTCATGATGCTATAAAATTTGATTATCCAAAAATATCACTGAAGGGAGGAGATCAAGCGTCAAAGCTATATTAGTCACACCCTGGTTGCACCTTCAAGCTTAGGACAAATGTAATGACTTAGATACCTAAGATGATCTCTTGGCTTAATAGACTTAGAAGGACTACAATTAAAATAGAATAAGGGATTAATCCTTGTATAACTCTTAGGTGTTTTTAAATGAAAAAAGTTTCTAAACCATTTGTGTTTTCAAAATATAGTTTGAGCTATTAGTGGACCACTCGTGAGCAAGACCCTTTAGCGTTCAACTGGATAATTTTTTTGCTTAGTTTTAGGCTTAAAAAACCAGTAGAGACCATGCAATGCTTGCTAGCTTTCATTAGTGCGGTCTTTTTATGACTTAGGGAAGAAAAAATGGGTGATTCAACCTGTTTATTGATCTTCTTTACATCATGCACCCAAGTATAAGTGGTCAAATTGTAGTTTTCTCGGTTTAAGTCCAAGATCGATCCCATGAAGAGTTTTAATAATTGGAATTTAAAATAAGAACAGTGAAGTTGTTAAAGAAGTGTGACATAAGATAGCTTGTGATGTGAGCTTAGATTGATAACTAGTCTAAGTAATTTAAATATGTAAGTAAACTATTAGAAGACAATAATATTAAAAGTACCCTTCAGTTTAAAGCTCCCATATGCTTCATATTGGTTAAGTACTGGATATGTCACCTTACAACTATTAACTTCCATGCCACTTGAAAGTCAATAGGTAGGTCTGATGTATATAAATCATAACACAACAACTGTTTAGGTTAGCTGGTGGTATATGTGACAATTAACTAATCCAAGTAAATCAGAAGGTCAAGCCATTCAAGAGGATCACTTGAATTACTCAATTGACAATATTATATTATGTATCAGTTAAACAACCCTAGTAATCCAGAAGGGCAAGCCATTCAAGATGATCACTTAGGTTATTCATCTGACAACTCTGTACCATGCAATAGTTAAATATCTTTAGTGCACTAGAAGGTCAAGCCATTCAAATGGAAAATGGAACACTTTAGATATTCCACCGGCAAGTTGATGATTCACCGATGACATAATTCCGGGCTACGTATTGAACTGAAAGCATTGGATATGCCAAGACTTAACCCGTCTATAACCAATCAATCGGCTTTTACATAACACCCAATTACATATATCACTGTATCATACATGAAGTACATAATAATAAATAGTATAGAATATTAAGTACCGCTCGGAGTTCATAACTGTGAGCATATTATATATATATATATATATACTGAAGGTTATAAGTAAACTACTCACACTCCATTACTATAAACAAGCAATAAGTGTGGGTAATTCTCATACAATACTAAATAAAATAAAGACATGACACTCCTTTCCCAAGGAATAATTGAAATACAACCATAGTATCAGTTAAGACACAAAGGTGGCGGAAGTTCAACTCTCCAAGTAGAAAGACATAATAGAAATGTAGAAATACAGAATTCTACCTGGAGAGTAGGTTGGGGAAGGTTTTACTCTGGATATCTTCTTTCATTCTTCTTTTCTCTCTTTTTCTTTTCTTTTCTTTGGATTCTCTGGAGCTCCCTTGAACTTCCTCTCCCTTTTCTCCCTGATTGAAGAAGGTTGCATGACCTATTTATAGGCAAAATAGGAAGCATGAGGTGGAGGATAGACTTGAACCGCCAAGAGCCACCATCTGGATGCCACCACCACCATTCAGATGGTGCTAGCTTACTGAAATTTTGGTCCTGATCCTCTCCTTGTTCTGGTGGTTTTGTGGTAATATTACACTTTCTTCCCTTTTTAGTTTCAACTTTGACAGATTGTTCCTCTTAATTTCTAGCAATTTCGCACAGAAACCCTAAAATTTTAAACATTACACACATAAACCCTAATTTGCGCACAAACCCTAATAAAATTTTTTTAATTGTTTACTCTTACAAAATTAACTTATTTAATTATATTAATTTATATACTAATTAGGGTTAATCACACTTCCCAACCTAAATTTTACTAGTCTCTAGTAAATAAAAACTATTAACAAAATAGAATAACTTTCGTAGATTATCATGATTGCATTTAGCATATGTAACAAGTCGTTAAACCTTTAGGTGGTCCCTAGTGGACGAGTTTTGTCTCGTGAAGGTTTTCAGTGAAGCTATCTACAAACTTGAATATTTATGGGTTCATAATTCATACTTTTCACAAATAAAATTAAATTCATATTCTTCTGTATTGCTAGAATACTTCATTCTCTGATCACAATAAGAGTAATACAGGTTAGTTGTAACATTATCTATATATATTTTTAGAAAAACTTGTGTGTGTGTGCAATGGTTTCTTTATTTTCAAAAATCACTTAAGAAATATTACCATTTTTCATGGTAGTCTTGATGTCAATCCTCCCCTGAAATATACTCAGCAAAGAATACACATATGTTATAGTGACTGTTTATTTAGTAATTACATGTGATTGGAATATTTTTAACAAAGTAAATAGTTTCACTTGTAATTAATCAAAATAGCGGTTATTTGAATAAATCTAGAATTTAGCATAATCTCATGAAAGGATATTAACACAATATTAAACATATTATCAACAGTCTCCCTCTTTGGATTGATAGGATTAATACACATGTATGACTCTTGGAATCAAAAAGGACTTTGTTAGGTTTGCAATGTGGCCAATGGTTTAGGATTTAAGAAACGATGTCAATGAAATTCAAAAACTATTCTTTCTTAATACTGTGGTACACATCTTCTTAGTTTTCTAAGACTTGAATATTTTTTCATTCCATTTTTTCACTTTTTTGGCTCTTTTCTTTCTTTTATTTTCCTTTCAAATTTCTTTCACAGATTTATCAGTAATTACCCTTTTCTTTTCTTTTCTTTTCCTCTTTTCTACCTTTTCTTCTTCTTCTTCTTCTTCTTCTTCTTCTTCTGCTTTTCTGTATCCTGCTAATTTAGAAGAGGGCGTAAGAAATTAGATAGCAAAGGTAGGTTTAATATATTTTCGTATGGCTCGGGCATTTTTCGGGTTTCATGAAAAGAATTTATATTCTGTTAGGCTCAATCATGGCTAACTAAGGACATAATTTTGTAAAAGAAATGGTTAAGGCTCAAGGTTAATAAAAAATGGCCTAAGATAATTTTCCAGAAATCATACACCTATATAATCTTCAAACAAAAATTTTAAGGAAAATGCTAACAATACAAGTTAATGAGTGCTAATCAAAACAAAACTAATGAGATTATTCAAAGAAAATTTATCTTTGAATCGAAGATTCTTATTTGAGTAGATGTAAAATATCTCTCCAAGAAAGATTAGCGCAAAATCTGCAATAGGTCTTACATCTCCACTAAATATGCAAAGAGTGTAATATTTCAAAAGGTTTTAACAATAATGAAATCTAATTGTGCTCAAAAGAATAAGTTTAACTAAAAATATTAAGATAATACACAACTAAAATATGAAAATCTCGCGCGATCATATTAAAATTATTTTTGCAAAGCATGAGAATAATAACTTAATTTAACTGTTAGTCATATGAAATAATCTTCCTAACTTTAAAAACATAAGTTTCATATTAACTAACAAAAACAAACTTACTAACACAAAAAAGTTCAAGGCCAAAAACAAGTTCAAAACATAAAGTAAATTCAAGTGTCTAAAATAAAAGATGAGTAAAAGATAGAAAAGCTCTTGTAGAATCTCCAGTGTTTAAGAAGTAGATGGACCTTCTCCAAAATGCTCTCTCAGTAACCTTAATATCTTAACTTGATTCTGCTCATAATCAGCCTTGTATTGATTAATTTGTGTGATGCTGGTCCCAAACTGGGTAACAATGGTCTCCAACCCTAGTAAAATCTGTCTATCGATCCTGTCATCCATTGGTATGTATGACTGATCTTCTTGTGGTGGAGGCTGCTGTGGTGGGAAAAATTCTTTAGGTACTTGGAATGGCTCCTCTTGTTGTGCGTGTGGTGCTTCAGGTTGATCTTCAGGTTGAATTCCATGGCTTTTCTTCTGAGATGTCTTGTTCAATGGTGCAAAAGACTCCACCATTTTCCATGATGGATCTATAATCACTCCATTTTTCCTGCATAATTGTGAAACTAACATAGCATATGGATGTGAGGGTTTCTTTCTTTCTACAATAAGCAACATTTGATCCATGATAAGGTTTGGAAGACCAATTGTGTGTCCCATCCCAAAGGCATATAAGAAGTAGGTATGCTCAATATAAATCTGATTTTTTTGGGCTCGGGGTAACAGACTATTCACTGTGATCAAATTTAAAATTCGGTACTTGTCCGTTAAATCCCCATACTTTATGTATTTATGTGGCCTCCCCCAAACTTAATCTGGATTACCTGTTAACTCTATCCCCACACGTTGGTTAAATCAGGCAATTGAGTGTAAGAATATTGCAGGTTGGGTGGTCTTTGCATGGGTTGAAAAAAATCGACTATAATAGCTAGTGTAACTTGAAAAATTCTACCCCGAACGAACACACGAATTTGTCTTTCCCCAGTTATTTCTGCATTACTATAGAACTCACGGATCAAATAGTCATAAGGGATCTTCAACTCTTTAAACAATATTACATGTCCAAAAACTCATTACACAATTGTTTTACACAACTCAACTTTCTTCATCAACGAGGGCCCAAGTAAGAGCCATCCATCGGCGCTTGTTTCACACCTGAAATCTTGTCCCCACAAAGAATGAGTCACCCTTAATAGGGTATCTCCTAAAGAGGCTACTCCACAACCTAGATGCATATGAAATACTCACATGTAATTCAATATTCAAATATGCATTCATCCAAGAACATACAACTTCAATAATGAATGTCATGCCATGTTATGAGGTGAGACTCATACATGCAATGCAATCCGAGCCTTCACCGGCTCCCATAACATATGCAATGTCATGCGTATGAATTCGGGCATTCCAAGCCCCCGCCATTGATGTTACATAACCAGTGACCATTTATAATTCTTGGGTCTTTCTTGGGGTGGTTATTTATGACTTTCGCCAATGGGCACCCAACTGATACGGTTTTTATGGGCTTCCACCAGTGGCTTTGCATACGCCGAAACACTTTATGGACTCAATACCAACAAAGTGCATATCCAAATCACTAGGTCTTATACCCGAGGGACAATCTAATCCTTCTTGCTAACCCCGACCCTATTCTAAATGCAAACCCGTGCGACTTAGTCGAACCTTCACCCAACTTTTCCGAGCCCGTGTATCAACTTACCAAAGATGGTGTTTGACCAAAATTAAGCACACATCCACACGCATGTCACATGCCCATAAATGTGATGCTTCTTGTGCATATGCAACGTAATGTACAATTGTATTTCTTATCATTATGCAATCAAGATTTCAATTGCAATTACAATACCATGTTCAACCTGTCATGAGCACAATATGAACATTTCTCCATCTCAACCAACACTCCCATTTGTCAATTATATCAATAATTACAATCCATATTCTCACCAATCATGTTATAACATTTTCAATGAAACAAACATGCTAAATCAACATAGGCATTTTATTAAACAACTAAAAGGCACAAATTCATGTAACACACAATCATGCCCAATTTATCACTTTGTATATTAAAGTTGTGAAACTTGTGCAACATGAATTTTGATAGAAACCGTGATTGGTTGAATATACGTTTTGATAAGTTGTGGTTTCTTATCTCTATATGTTTTGGGTATGACTGACTTGAATTGCCTTCGAGAGCTATTGTAGAGTTTTAAAGATTAGTCTATTCCAGTGGGGGTGAGATGGTTGCCTAACACTTAGAGTGGATTGTTGCTTGTGAGAGCAACCACTGTTATTCACATAGGTTTGAGGCAGAGGCATGTTATACCTTACTTGCGAAGGATTCGTCGATGCTATGGGAGATGGTATACGCCCTTCTTAAAGTGGTTTATGATGTGCCCTACAGGTAATGATTGAGATTATTGTGTTTGTGGGTGGTGAACGAGATATAATCGTTGTGTAGATACCTGAGAAACAACCAACATACATGAGAAGATGAAATGATTGATGAGCCAGGGCATTTATAACGTGACCTAAATAGGCCTCACTCACTGGTATCTGAGCAATTTTTCATGTGCGCATAATATTTCATGTTTAATGGCCTCATTACATTCATTTTAGCTTGGTTTTACAATGATTTATTTGAATTTAGTTTAATTTGGGGATTAAAGGAGAAATGTGTGATTACAGGTGATTGGGATCTAAATATAGGGTTTGATCGCTGTATAATATTTTGTGGACAAAGGATGAAGGAAGCAATACAAGAGATGAGGGCTTGAAAGTGTAGAAGTGCAAAAAATTAAAGAAAGCAAAGAGGTACCGATACCGATGAAGCTAAGTACCGGTACCTGAGTCCATTGGAAGTTAAGTACTGGTACTTGGGACCTATTTAAAATTGACGAATGAATGAGGTACCAGTACTTTCGTCACTTTGTATCGGTACCTAAGCCAACTGGAAGTGGGGTATTGGTACCTTCATAACTTGGTACCGGTACCTAAGCCCAGACTTTCTTGAATTTTGCTCTCGGCGTTCTCATCGGCCACAATGGTACTCCTAGGGACGTCTAAGTCATATTATAACATTATTAACACTCCACCATGACCCCTTAACCACTACATTCAACTTTCAAGCATGAATGAGTAGAGGAAAAAAGAGATAACAAGCTGAGAGGGGGAATGGTTGGAAAGGACAAGGAGGCCATACTTTTGTTGACTAGGGAAGAAAAATCGGACAATCTCACTCCTATCAATGGCTCTCATCACTTTTTAGATAAGGTAGAGCATTATGCATGGAATTATCCAAATAGCACATTATCACATTCAAGCTTTTAGAGAAAGAAGTTCCAAGGAAGAAGAACTGTTGTTTTATAGAGAGAAAGTTGGGTTTTTGTATTTCTACTCATTTTTGTTTGATTAAGTTTCTAAAGCTTGTAATCTTCATTTCTAAATTTGGTACAACTTTCATTTTCAATTATGAATGCATTTTTTTTGAGTTTCACTACGACATTGGGTTCGGGAAAACTCCATATTCAAGTATTTGAACATTTGTGCTTTAACTTCTATGTTTTTGGATATTTGATCAAAGCTTTAAGTTTGTTTACCCTTTTCTTTTGCTAGTTTAACTTAGTGTTTGTTTCCTTTGCATTGTTTTCCATTTTCCTTAGCATTTTCATTTCATCTATGGTCGGGTAAACCAATTTTTGGAGAAATCCAAGGATTTCCATCCGTGTATGGGAAAATTAATCTTCACACACATTGTCTTGTAGTGTAGTGTGTTGAATTTGACTAGGTAGATTACAACGTGTAGGTTTGTACACATGTGATGCACCATAAACTTTTCACGGGACATGCTTATCGTTCCTTCAAACATATACAAATCAATCTTCCTACGAATCAATCTAACACCAATACACACATTTGTTAAGTTTTGATTTCTAAATCCTATCTTCCGATTGAACAAAAACACTTTTGAGTTCAATTGAATTATAAGGAGGATTAATTAACCATACTCTATGGGATAAATTTTGAGGATTAGCCAACCTTTTTTATTTATGGAGTTTCAAACCCCGAATCTCACGATTCACTAACACTTTCGAAACACTTTGTCTTGACCTTCCCTAAGGAGTTGACCTTGAAAGTTTTTCCTAGTTAATACATGGCACATAAGCCCCCCCTGTGATTAGGTAACAACTTTTGCACAATCATAATTTTGAGGGTACACCACTTTTGACACCCACATACATTCCAACACATTCTACAAAACAAGGAAAAATAAATAAAATATCAAGCATTTTTGGCATTGTTGTCGAGGAGGGCACAAGTACTAAGCAATTAAAGGTGATTTAGACCAACAGAGGTAAGTTTTGTGATTTTCATCACGGGCAAAGTTAAGTTGTTCCATTGTATATATTTTTTGATTGTAGTTAGTTAGTTTTAATTATTTATAGTTAGTATACTTTCATATGGGGACGTGATAACCAAAATAGACTAGCTAGACGTGCAAAACCCGAAACAAATTTAAACTTTTTCAGAAAAAAAGGCAAAATGGTAATTTGCCACCATAATTTGGGTTTAAAATCCATATTTTTCTAGAGCTCGGATGACACATACGACCTCACCGTTGAATTCGTATCACGAAATCGAGCTCCTATGTCAATTTTTGTCGAATTCTGAAATAGTCAAATTTTATACGTTTTACAAGACAACTGGGTGACGAATGATCTCACAAACGTCCCCAAAAACTAGAAATTATAAAATTTTCTTATAGTTGAGTAAAAATTCAAAAAAATTAATTGGAACTAAAACTAAAATTTAATTAAGTCCTTTCGGGTTAAAAACAGACCTGGAAGTAGTAAACGTGTGGGGCAATGTGAACCGCACAATTAAAAAGTATAAATAGGGGCTAAAATCTGAAAAATCAGATATTTCACACCCCTAAGTCAACTGAGTTCCAATGCTGAAGAAGAGAAGAAAGGAAAGAGAGAAAACCTAGAATTTCTACCTTTCTCCTTCGATCCAAGAAGTTTTGTTGGTCGGAATTGCTTGGGCCAAGAACTAAAGTTGGTCTACGCGAAGAGGGCTACATCTACGTACCAAGAACGAGGGATTTCACCGAAGATCCAAGAAGAGGATTGTGAAAAATCAAAGCCTTGGAGTTGTGGTGGTGTCCTAGGAGGCTTTCTACCTTTTATTTACGCTCCAAGAGGGAGGGTTTCTCCTACTTTGGTTGATTTCTTACCTAGGGTGTATTATGGATTGGGTAAGGGTATTGAATAACATAGGTCATTTGACTATGGTTATGGAAATGAGTATTGAAATGGTTTAAAATCAATTCCTAGCTTGGGTTGATGTATAGAAATTATTGGGTGATTTCTTAGAAATTGGCATTGGTGGGCATGTTATGTGTTATTTTATGGCTTGAGAATTGAATGTGTTATTGGCATGATTTATGTATAACATGCTTGTTGTGAATTGAGGTTGAATATCAAATGTTAATATATGCTCTTTGCTATATTGACTTGTGATGAAATTGGTGATTATGTACATAAGACATAAATTGCCATGAGGTATGTAAAATGTGTGGTTTAAGTTATCCATATGGAATTCATTAAATGTGGGACATGCCATTGATGAGCAATGGATCATTACATTGCATTTGCACGGAGGCATCGCATATTGATAGTGTGTGTGCATAGTTGTCATCTTCACCTCATTTGGTGTATGACGAGTGGACTTAGGAATGTTGGATCGATGATTCGCCTTAATCACATGGTTTTATGAAAAATTGGGTTGGGGTTAGCAAGAAGGGCTAGAATATCCCTCGGGTGAATGGCCCGTTGATTGGATTTGTACTCCGTTGGTATAAGAGCCCATAAAGTGTGTCGGTGTACGCGAAACCGTTGATGGTAGTCCAAGAATTTCATGTCGACTGTGTGCCGTTGGTGTAAGTCCATGAATACCCACCCCCCAGAAAGACCCTAGTTTTGAAAATGTCATTTGATGTGTAACATAGATGACGGTTTAAATTACACATTGGCACTGCAATGTGTTGTGGGAGTCGGTGAAGACTCGGGGTAAAGTGCATGAGTGAGTTTCATTTGATTTCATGGCATGGCACAATAGATTCCAACATGAATTACATATTATTTAATTGGAATGGATATTGGTTGTGTATTTTTGCATGCATACATTCATATGCACTCAAGTTGGGGAGTAGCCTCTGTAGGAAATATTCTATTGGGCATTGGCTCACCCTATACAGGAACACATTTAAGGTGCGGGACATATTCTAGTGCATAACACACATTTAGGGCCTCAAGAGTGAAGAAAAGCCGGGTTGTGGCTTTTGATAACAAGTTTTGTGTAAAACTTAAGTTTAAATTCATTTTGACCTGTAACCGTGTAAATGGCTCGTAATAGAACTTGTAGATATCAAATTTTATGTGAATAACATCATTATGCATGTTTTGGATGAAAAATAAATAATTTGGAATGGATTGGAAATGAAAAATAGTGAAAATAGGCCAAACTGGGCAAAGTGTACCAGTACAGTGTACCGACATAGTTTGGTCCAGCAAGCAGATAACACCGGTACATAGTACTGGTACTCTTTCCAAAACTTATATAAAATTTTTTTGAAGGTAGACTATGCCAGTACGGTCTAGATGGTATCGGTAATGCTAGGGCCAATGAGCAAACAGTACTAGTATACTGTACTGGTACTCTCTCCAAAATTTTGAAATTTTAAAACTAAAGTGCGATGCTTTTAGACTTTGTTTTCCTTAGTTCCAATGATACAAATGAACATTACATGAGGTATATTTGGCCTTGGTAGGATTAAATGCGTAAAGGAACACGGGTTACATGTGTGAGTTAAGATTCTGGATAATGAAATAATATTAGCGTGATGTTGAATCAAGCGACACTCACGGGTCTTTCCGCGGGTTGCGTGTGATCAACAGTAAATTAATGACCCTCGGTTTTAGGGGCATTATAGTTTGGTATCAGAGCCTAGGTATACAAATTACCTAGGGCTTGATGGGCATTGGGTCTAGACCATTGCATGCATTGTACATTTCATCTTATGTGCTTACATTTTGCAACATGATTACGTGCTATGTGATTATGTGAATGATATACATGATAAAAATGCATGTGGAAAAGGAAACACTGGGGTTAGAAAACATTACCTCAAGTTTTGAAAAAAGGGATGAATGGTATGGTTCAATGTATAAATGTCTATTAGTAGGTGGCACACACACTACGAGTGAGATAAGGAGAAAAATCTCCAAATTTTAAATTTGATCCCTATCTTGGGACACAATGTGAGTGTTCGATTGCTATTTGACATGTGTGTAGATGGCAAATCGAGGAAGAAGACGCTAAGGCGGTGGGTGGAATAGCCAACCACCATTGACCTTTGACTAATAAGCCTTTGTGGAGGCTATTAGTGCGGCGGCGGCTACTAGTGCACATGCTAATGCAAGTGGGAGTCAAGGAGGTTCAAGTCACCTTCAGAAGTTCAAGGCACATCAGCCTCCGATCTTCATGGGAGGGGCGGATCCTATGGTGGTCGACCATTGGTTCTGACAAGTGGACAAGATCTTAAGGGCTATGGAGATCACCTCCGATGCCATGAAGATAACACTAGCTACTTTTCAGCTATAGGGAGAATCCCAAGTGTAGTGGGATTAGGTCAAGGGCTCCAAGAACTTGGAGATAATGGCACGGGCAGAATTCAAAGAGCTTTTCATGAGAAAATATTTCCCAGCGGCCGCAAGACATGCAAAGGCCCTGGAGTTCTTAGACTTGCGACAAGGGACAATGACGGTAATGGAATACGTGGCTAAGTTTACGGAATTAGCCCGTTTTGCCGATGACTATGTGGCCATTAACATGGCCAAGGTGAGGAAGTTTGAGGATGGCTTGAAGTTGTCCACCGGGGTGAAATTGTGGGTCTTCTTCTGCAAGACTTAGACTCAATGATCGCGACTACTATGGCTATTGAGAGAGAGGTAGAGGATGCACAGAACATCCGAGAGACAGGTGTGAAAGATAAGAAGAAGGAGGGTTAATCCTTTTTTTCTAGCTCGGGAAAGAGACAGAGGACCTTTACTCCCCAGGGACCACAGGGGCAGGGCCGTGGTTATCAAGGCCAAGGCTAAGGTCAATCCTCCCAAGGCGGGAGAATTCAATGGACTACATATCAGCCAAGGCAGCGAATATGTTTGTATTGCCACCAGCCGGGACACATGAAACGGGATTGCCCCTAGAGGCAGGGATCCCAAAGTTATGGGTCATCTCAGTCCTAGACTTTGGTAGGGCATCCACAGACACACTATACTCCTTATTACCCTACCATAGGGTAGGGGAGCCAGTATCAATTTCAGGGTGCTACTCAGGCCCCTACTACTTTAAGTGCAGGGACTCTGCAAGCAGGGCAGATGAGTTAGGGCATGGGTCGAGGCCGAGGCCAGGGCTTACAGGCTGGTACTTCAGGGACCTAGGGGCATGTCTACGCCATGATGCCACAGATTGAGCCGGTAGATCAGTCGGTGATACAAAATACATTTCTATTCTCTCGCTTATGGGCTAGAGTGTTATTTGATTGTGGTGCATCGCATTCATTTATTGCTGCATCTTGTGTGAAAGACTTGAGTTTAGAGGTTGAGACCTTGGAAGAGCCATTGCATGTGAGTTCTCTCCTAGGAGTTAGGGTGAGAGTTGATCAGATATATCGGGGCTGTGAGCTAGAGATCTCAGGGATTCTACTCACCGTAGACCTTAGGGTCATGGACATGTTAGAGTTTGATGTCATCCTCGGGATAGATTGGTTGGTGGCACATCGAGTCGTCATTGATTGTGATCGGAAGAGGGTCACTGCTTATACGCCTGATGGTGTTTGCTTTAAGTTCCAGGGGGAAAAGAGTGATGCTTTACCCCAAGCCATGTATGATTCCCGTTGGCACGGACAGTTGATGGGTTGGCTTGCAAACCTTATCCTAGAGGATGAGGCGAGATAGGGGTGGGTCTACCTCGAGTAGTTTGTGAGTATGAGGATATTTTTTCGGATGAACTACCGGAATTACCTCCACATAGGGATGTAGACTTCACTATTGAGTTGTATCCTGGTACATTGCCTATTTCTGTGACTCCACATAGGATGGCGCCAGCTAAGTTGCATGAACTCAAGGTCCAATTGCAAGAATTGTTGGACAAGGGTTTTATTAGGCCGAACACTTCACCGTGGGACGCTCCGGTGCTATTTGCTAAGAAGAAGGACAAGACCCTTCGATTATGTATCAAATATCGATAGTTGAATAGGGTTCAGAATGCGGTATGGGCATTTCGAGTTCACAGTGATGCCATTCGGATTGACGAATGCTCCAGTGGCATTCATAGATCTCATGCACAGGGTGTTCCAACCCTACTTGGATCAGTTTGTCGTGGTATTTGTTGACGACATCTTGATCTACTCCAAGTCTGGGGAGGAACATGAGGGTCACTTGAGGATTGTTCTCCAAACCTTGAGAGACCACCAATTGTACACCAAGTTCAGCAAATATGAATTTTGGCTTACTCAGGTGAAATTTTTGGGACATGTCGTGTCGGCTTCGAGGGTATCTGTAGACCTGGAGAAAGTTGAGGCAGTTATGAATTGGGAGAGGTCCAAATCAGTCTTCGAGATACATAATTTTTTAAGATTGGTGGGGTATTACCAGAGGTTCATCTAGGACTTCTCTTGACTAGCTGCACCTTTGACGAAGTTGACTCGAAAAGAGGTCAAGTTTGAGTGGAATGATGCGTGTGAGAAGTTATTCCAGGAGTTGAAGCAGAGAGTTGCTTCTGTTCCTATTTTGATAGTCCCGGAAAGGGGACAGAGGTACACGGTGTACAGTGATGCCTCGAAGGATGGACTGGAATGTGTTTTGATGCAGTCCGGGAGGGTGGTAGCTTGTAGTTCTCGGTAGTTAAAAAATCTCGAGCAGAATTATCCCACACATGACATGGAGTTAGTGGTCATTGTCTTTGCTTTGAAGGGTTGGCGCCACTACCTTTATGGTGAGTAGTTCGAGGTATTTTCGGACCACAAGAATCTGAAGTACATCTATACACAGTGGGACCTCAACATGAGGCAACATAGGTGGATGGAGTTTCTAGAGGACTACGACTTCACTATGCATTACCATCCTAATAAGGCAAATGTGGTGGCTGATGCACTCAGCAGGAAGTCACGGGGAGTCTTGGCTAGTGTGGCTTCTAGGGAGTGGCAGATGCTCGAGACTGTGGGACAGTTTAGGTTACGTTACATGGGGCAGGCTCAGGGTACTTTAGGGAGTTTGGTGGCTACACCTTCTCTACTAAGTAGGGTGATTGAGTCCTACAGTCGGCATACAAAGTTATCATCCGTCAGGGATCGGATACAGGTAGGTATGAGTGACGAGGGCTGGACCATTCACTCTAATGGTGGTCTTCAGTTTAGGGAAAGCTTGTGGTTCCCCAATCTGCGGAGCTCAGAGAAGAGATTCTTAGGGAGTTTCATTGTTCCCGATTTGCTGTGCATCCAAGTGGTACGAAGATGTACCATGATCTTTGTCACCAGTATTATTGGAGCGGGATGAAGAGAGACATTGAGGACTTCGTCAGACGATGTCTCACGTGTCAGCAGGTTAAGGCTGAACACCAGAGGCCAGCGGGATTACTCCAACCTTTGGAGGTAGCTGAGTGGAAGTGGGAGAATGTCACGATAGATTTTGTGACTCACTTGCCACGGACATCACGAGGACATGACGCGGTGTGGGTAATAGTGGACTGGCTTACAAATTCGGCACATTTGTTGGCTGTGCGGATGACCTTCATACTAGAGGAATTCTACAAGTTGTATATATAGGAAATTGTTTGGTTGCAAGGGGTGCCTATATCTATAGTATGGGATCGGGATCCTAGGTTTACAACTCATTTTTGGAAGAGTTTTCAGCGAGCTATGGGGACACAGTTGATGATGAGCACTGCTTTTCATCCATAGATGGACGGTCAGTCTGAGAGGACTATTCAGACGTTAGAGGACATGCTACGGTCATGCGTCCTAGATCTCAAGGGTAGTTGAGAAGATCATCTACCTTTAGTAGAGTTTGCCTACAACAACAGTTACTAGGCGAGCATATAGATGACACCCTATGAGGCACTATATGGGAGGCCATGTCTCTGGTTTGTTGGACGGAGGTGGGAGAGAGACCCTCTGCTAGTCTGAATTTGATTAGAGACACCTTAGAGAAGGTGGACTTGATACGAACGTGTTCTCACGGCTCAAAGCTGGCAGAAGAGTTACGCTGGCAGACGGCGAAGACCTCTAAAGTTTGAGGTGGGAGATCATATTTTCTTGAAGTCAATGCTTAAGAGAGGAGTGGTCAGGTTTGGTAAGCGGGGAAAGCTGTTGCCGAGGTATATTGGGCCCTTCGAGGTACTTTAGAGGGTTGATATAGTTGTTTATCGGTTGGCATTACCGCCAAATCTATTAGGTGTTCATGCAGTATTCCACGTCTCTATGCTCCGAAAATACACCCCGAATTTGACTCATGTGGTGGAGTAGGGAGAGCTTGTTGTTGATACTGATGAGACCTTTGAGGAGGGACTGGTGCTCATCATGGATAGCCGGGATCAGGTTTTATGATGCAAGACCGAGAGGCTATTGAAGGTGCAGTGGCAGCACCGGGGAGTGAAGGAGGCGACATGAAAGCACGAGGACACTATCCGTACCAATTGTCTTTTCTTATTCAAGGATGGAGGTACATTTTTATAATTATAAGTATAACATACTTGTTGCATATGCATGTGGTTAAATGTGCATGTGTGTGTGAATTTCGGGGACGAAATTCTTTTCAAGGGGGGAAGAATATAAAACCCGGGAAAAATTTAAACTTTTTCAGGAAAAAAAGACAAAATGGTAATTTGCCCCTATAATCCGGGTTTAAAATCCATATTTTTCTAGAGCTCGGATGACATAATGGACCTCACCGTTGAATTCGTATCACGAAATTGAGCTACCATGTCAATTTTTGTGAAATTCGGAGATAATCGAATTTTACACGTTTTACGAGACAATTAGGTGATGAATGATCTCACGAACATCCCCAAAAATGAAAATTATAAAATTTTCTTATAATTGAGTAAAAGTTCAAATAAAATTAATTTGAACTGAAATCGGAATTTAAATAAGTCATTTCGGGTTAAAAACGAACCCGGAAGTAGAAAATGTGAGGGGCAATGTGGACCGCACAATTAAAAAGTATAAATAGGGGCTAATATCTGAAAAATCAGATATTTCACACCCCCAAGTCAGCTGAGTTCCAATGTTTAAGAGGAGAAGAGAGAAGAGAGGAAAGAGAGAAAACCTAGAATTTCTACCTTTCTCCTTCGATCCAAGAAGTTCTGTCGGTCGGAATTGCTTGGGCCAAGAATAAAAGTTGGTCTATGAGACAAGGGCTACGTCTACGTATCAAGAATGATGGATTTCACTGAAGATCCAAGAAGAGGATTGTGGGAAATCAAAGCCTTGGAGTTGTGGTGGTGTCCTAGGAGGCTTTCTACCTTTAATTTATGCTCCAAGAGGCAGGGTTTCTCCTACTTTGGTTGATTTCTTACCTAGGGTGTATTATGGATTGGGTAAGGGTATTGAATAACATAGGTCATTTGACTATGGCTATGGAAATGGGTATTGAAATGGTTTAAAATCAATTCCTAGCTTGGGTTGATGTATAGAAATTATTGGGTGATTTCTTAGAAATTGGCATTGGTGGGCATGTTATGTGTTATTTTATGGCTTGAGAATTGAATGTGTTATTGGCATGAGTTATGTATAACATGCTTGTTGTGAATTGAGGTTGAATATCAAATGTTAATATATGCTCTTTGCTATATTGACTTGTGATGAAATTGGTGATGATGTACATAACACATAAATTGCCATAAGGAATGTAAAATGTGTAGTTTAAGTTGTCTATATGACATTCATTACATGTGGGACATGACATTGATGAGCAATGGTTCATTACATTGCATTTGCACGAGACATCACATATTGATGGTATGTGTGCAAAGTTGTCATCTTCACCTCATTTGGTGTATGACGAGTGGACTTGGGAATGTTGGATCGATGATCTGACTTAGTCGCACGGTTTTGTGAAAAATTAGGTCGGGGTTAGCAAGAAGGGATAGAATATCCCTCGGGTGAAAGGCCCGGTGATTGGATTTGCACTCCGTTGATATAAGAGCCCATAAAGTGTGTCGGTGTATGCGAAACCGTTGGTGGTAGTCCATGAATACCCACCCCAAGAAAGACCCTAGTTTTAAAAATGTCATTTGATGTGTAACATAGATGACAGTTTAAATTACACATTGGCACTGCATTGTGCTGTGGGAGTCGGTGAAGACTCGGGGTAAAGTGCATGAGTGCGTCTCATCTCATTTCATGGCATGACACGATAGATTCCAACATGAATTACATATTATTGATATTGGTTGTGTATTTTTGCATGTATACATTTATATGCACTTATGTTGGGGAGTAGCCTCTGTAGGAAATATTCTAATGGGCATTGGCTCACCCTTAACAGTTAATCCTCCAACAAGTCTGGGTAAATCAGATCCATCAAATTCTCCTTCAGTCCTTGTCCTTCAAAACCCTCAAAAAATGGCTTAAGTCTTTGGCCATTGACCTTGAATGTCTTGCCATCCTCAGGGTTTGTGACTTCCATAGCTCCATTGGGGTAGGTCACCTTGACAAGATAGGGGCCATCCCAACAAGATCGGAGTTTTCCTTGAAAAATCGAGAGACGAGAGTTGTATAAGAGCACCTTTTGCCCAAGCTCAAATGACTTCCTCACAATGGATTTGTCATGAAAGATCTTAGACCGCTCTTTTGAAATTTTAGAGCTCTCATACGCATCTTTTCGAATCTCTTTTAATTCATTCATTTCTAGCTTCCTATTCTCTCCGGTCATTCTCAAATTGAAGTTTAGAGTCTTTATGACCCAATAGGCCTTATGTTCCATTTCAACTGGCAAATGGAAAGCCTTGCCATAGATGAGCCTGTGATGCTCCTAAAATCGGGGGTCATTAGTTTACCGTTGACCACCCGACAACCCGCGGAAATACCCATGAGTGCCGCACCATCCGACATCACACTAATAAAATCCCTTTACTCGGGATTGCAACTCACACGTGTAACCCGTGTTCCTTTAATTATTTAATCCAACCGTGGTTCAAGGTACCACAATTCATGCCTCTTTATTGTCCAATTACATCATTTGAACCAAGGGAATCAAAGGTCGAGAGCATAGCATTTTAGTTTTAAAATTTCAAATTTTGGAAACAGTACCTATACTGTGTACCGGTACAGTCGTAAATAGTACCAGTACTCTCTACTCAGCTTTGCCTGTCTCACTCATTTTTGGTTTCCAATCCATTCCAAAACCTATTTTTCCCATCCAAAACATACTTAACCATGTTTTTCACAAAATATCTAGTATATACAAAGTCTATTACAAACCATTCCATACATTTACATGTCAAATGGAATTTAACAAAAGTTTTACACAAAACCTCGGTTCAAAAGCCACAACCTGGCTCTTCTTCATCTTTGAGGGCTCGAGTGAGAGCCCTCCGCCAATGTGCCACCCACACCTGAAATAGTTTCCCGTATAGGGTGAGCCACATCCAATAGAGTATTTCCTACAGAGGCTACTCCCAAACCTAGATGCACATGATATGCTCACATGTGACATTCAACATACAAACATTCATTCCAAACAACAATGTACAATTCAAAGTTGGAATCTAACATGTCATGCCATGATATGAGATGATACCTACTCATGCGATTAACTTGAGCCCTTTGCGGCTCCACAACACATGCAATGCCAATGTGTATAAGGCCGAGCTTTTCTAGTTCCTGCCCTTTACCTTCACCCCATGTTAGGCCATGAGTATACAACCGGGTTTTCCAAGCCCCCGCCATCAATGTTACACACCCAATGACTATTTAAAATCTGCGGGTCTTTCTTGGGATGGGTATTTATAGACTTTCACCAACAGTCACCCAATCGACACTGAATTTATGGACTTCCACCAACGGTTCTGCATACAGTGACACACTTTATGGGCTCTTATACCAATGGAAGTGCGTATCCGAATCACCGAGTCTCCCACCTAAGGGATAGTCTAGCCCTTCTTGCTAACCCCAACCCAATTCTTTATCCATACCACCTTGCGACTTGTTTGGATCTTTGATCCAACTTTTTCGAGCCCACCCACCATTCACCTATGTGGTGTTTGATGTCAATCATGCACACTCACACCCACACTCATGCCCATGGATGCGATTCCTCCATGCCATTACAATGTAATGCACCATTGCTATATCAATGTCATGCCCATATGTAATGAATGCCACATGAACAAAATTAACCACACATCTACATATTCCATGACCAATTATATCATATGCATATAATCACCAACTTTATCACAATGTTAACATTTCAATAAACATACATCAACATTTTATTTCCAACAACATATCCCAAGCATATCATTACATAACATATGCCAATAACATACTTCATTCACAAAGGCATAACCTAAACACATAGCATGCCCACATAATACCATATTTCATGGAATCACACAAATAATTTCAATATATTGATTCCCATCTTTTTAAAGAAATTACTTTGAGTAATTTCTACATGCCCATTGTAGGATAGGATTTATTCTACCCCTTTCCAATACCCATTTCATCAATTTCACAACAGTTGGCAAGTGATATACAACTCTTTCAACCTACCCATTTCATTTAACACCCTAGGTTGTAAAATAAACCAAAGTAGGAAGGAACACTATCTCTTGAAGCATAAAGAACACGTAGGGAAGGTCCAAGACTTTAACTCGAACTCTAATCCAAGCTTTCCCAAAATCTCATTTTTCAACCTTCGATGAAAACCCTTGTTTTTGGTATGTAGGCGTAGCCCTCGACGAGAAGACCGACTTTAACTCTTGGCTCGAGTGGATTTGAGCGACAGAATGTCGTAGATCGTAGAGAGAATGTGGACTTCTTCTCTCTTTCCTCTCTTCTCTATCGGGTAATGACTGAACACTTTGGGGAAGAAAAATCTGATTTTTCCCCCTTTTTATAGTCCCCCAATGCTTGGCCCACGATGCGTCATAGGGCCTTCTTTACCCCGTTCCGTTTTCATCCTGAAACGATTAAATTTTATCTCGGTTTAAGTTCAAAATATTTTATTTTAACTTGCCCTAAATTATTTTTTATCTTTCAAAATTTTATTAAAAATTTCGTTTTTGAATCACCAGAAACTCAACTGCCTCGTAAAACGTAAAATATCTAACTATTTCATAATTCGACGAAAATTGACAGGGTAACTAGATTTCGCGAGACGAATCCAATGGTGAGGTCCATTTTGTCATCCAAGTTCTAGAAAAATTATGGTTTCTAACCCGTACTGTAGTGGTAAACTATGATTTTGCCCTTTTTCATTAAAAGTTTAAATTTACCTGAGTTTTACAAAGCCGGTAGGGAGACATACCTAAGACAGTCTTGTAAGAAATTCAGTAAGCCCATAGGGCATCAGTCAATCTAAATGACCAATCTTTCCTATTCAGGTTCACCATTTTCTCTAAGATATTTTGATCTCCCTATTAGCCAACTAGGCTTGACCATTGTTTTGTGGGTGGTATGCAGTGGAGACCTTGTGTGTGACACCATACTTATGCATCAAAGATGCGAATGACCTATTATAGAAATGTGAACCACCATCACTTATAATAGCACGAGACATCCCGAACCTTGAAATATTTTCTCCTTAAGAAACTTGATCACGACCCGATGGTCATTGGTTCCTGTTAGGATAACCTCCAACCATTTGGACATGTAGTCCACAGCCAATAGAATGTATAGGTAGCCAAATGACATAGGGAAGGTACCGGTAAAGTCAATGCCTCAACAATCAAATATCTTAATAACAAGTACAAGGGAAAGGGACATCATGTTCCTTCGGGTCACACTATCCAATCTTTGGCATCTGTCACATTCTTTACAAAATAAAACACAGTCTTTGTTTAATGAGGGCTAAGAAATGGAAAACAGGTGTGTGAAATGAAATGTCTATGTGTGTGTGAACAAAAGTGCTCTTTAAGCGTAAAGAGACTTTTGACGGTCATATTTTACTTGAAAATCATATTCTAAGGTCGTCTCCTAAGGGAAGGAAGGGAATTGTATGAAGTTGATTTTGGTGAAAAAGGAAAAGTGTAAAAATATTTAATGTTTGAGGTTTGGCGGTTTGTGTTTTTGATGAAAATGAAATGGAAACAAGTGTTGGCTAATATAAAGAGGTCATTCCAATAGGATGCCAAATCAGCTAAAGACCTTCCTCCAATGGTGCCTAGATGTTTGATTGATTCGTAGCAAGTGCGGGACTAAAATGAAGGTGAGGATTCAAGGATATCTTGTGACAAGTCTACGGTGTATCAAGAACTCACAACCACGTCCACACTCAATCTAGTCAAACCAAATCATCGTACATTACAAAGAGGAATGAAAATGGGTTGATTTGGCATACCCAAGAGGAATTCTCCCTTGGATTAGCCAACTTAAAAGCTTAGCTACTTAAATCTCAAGCAAAGAGTTAAATGAAATGGATAGATACTGTAAAGAAATGAAGATTGAGACTTAAATTAATGCAAGAAAACATAGACTACAAAAGAATACATTTAATACCCATTTGAAGAGCTTTGCGATGAAAAACTTAAATACATTAATGATAGAAGCTAAGATACTCAACTAAACTTGAAATGTACTGGAAATAAATGACATTGAAGATAAAAAATGAAGCTTACAAATGTCTTACAGAGGATTACAAGTGAAATGGATGAAAGAAATATAAAAATCTAAGCTTTCTCTCTAAACTGTCTTCTTCCCTAGAGCTTCTCTCTCTATAATGCAATATCTATCTATATTTTATATCACATTTATAAAAACATCCATGGAGCTCCCTAGGGTCTATGTGACAAACCTTCCATCTATAGAAGGCTGATTGGATGGATTTTTGCAGGCTAGGACAGGCCTAGCCTTCACCTCTCTTGCCTTGCTCTTCTCTCTCTTCCTCATTAATGCTCAAGCCCTCAAAGTCCAAGCTATGGTGATGGGAGGCATGTAGATGTGTAATAGATGTCAGGGGACAAGTTTGGAGAAGTGTAGGTCGGGCTTCCAAATGGTAGAGCTTGAGTTGCTGACTGTTTGGGCATTCTGGGCAAAACCTTCTGGAAGGTCAATGAAAACCTTTCGGAAGGTTTGTGCAAAAATAGTTGAAATAGCATTCCAGTGAGCAAAACCTTTCGGAAGGTCGAAGTAAACCTTCCGAAAGGTTCATTCCAGTAGACAAAACCTTTCAGAAGGTGTTGGCAATGAATAGGCAGACCAAGTCAAAACCTTATGGAAGGTTTTCTTCCAAATTATATTTTTCTTGGTTTCTTCACCTTCCAATCCTTTCTTTAAGCTATCCTCTCATCTCCATTGACTTCAAACACTTCAATGGGGGCTTATCTCAAACCATTTACATCTTTTTACCTGCATTTACGCAAAACTCAACTAAAGAGAAGATTAACTACATTTCTCCCCAAAATCACAGCAAAAACAAGTATAAAAAGGGAATAATAGCATACAATATATGCAATGTTTTGTGCTAATCAGATATAGGTTAAAATTTGTGTTTATCCAAGCTAAAAATTGAATTAACATATTCACCCCTTTTGGGTAGTGTTTTAATCCGACATGTTTAATCGTAAGGATAATCCATTCTGCATTCTGATTAACCCTAACTAGTGTGTAAATTAAAGTATATTAATAGGTTAATTATGTAGATTAAAATAGTTGAATTGTGTGGAATTAGGGGTTGTGCATAAATTAGGGTTACTGTGTGGATTAAAAGTTAACGTTGTTAAGTTTAGGGTTTTGTGCCAAAATTATGGGGAGCAATCCGTCAAAGCCTAAACCAGCAAAGGATGCAAGTGTATTTCCAAAAAATAACTTGCCAGAACAGTGTGGAAGATCCCCACAACAATCTAGTGCATCTTAACCATTCGGACGGCGGTGATGGCGTCTAGACAGTAGCCAAAGGTTGTTACATCCTTCTTTTTCATTCCAGCATATTCCCTTGACCTATAAATAGACCTGCACAGTTTCATTTTTGGGGGAGCTAAGGAAGAGAGCTGAAAACATAAATCCAAAGACAGATTCAAGAAGAATAACATAGAATCAAGAGGGAGATCCTGTCCAAGCTACTCTCCAACCAGAATTTCTATTATACCTTTCTACTGGGGGGGGTTGAACTTCTGCCACCTTTGTGCCTTAATCGGTGTTAAGGGTGGTTGTATTTCAACTACTCCTCGGGGGAGGAATGTCTATGTTTTATTTAGAATTGTAATGACAGTTGCACTTCTTACTTGTTAATAGCAATGGGGAGTGAGTAGTTTACTTTCACTCTTCAGTGAAGGGTGAAAATATGTGTATTATTGTTTAAGTTATGGACTTGCCAGTGTTTAATTATGCTTTATTGTTATATATACCTCCCTTTATTGATGGATGGATATATTTATAATATGCTCATGGTTATGATCACCGAGCGGTACTTAATATTCTATACCATAATATCTACTAGTTATGTAATTCTTGCATGATACAGTGATCGACGTGGTTGGGCATTATGTAAAAGTCGATTGATTGGTTATATACAGGTTAAGTCTCGGCATAGCCAATGCTTTTGATTCAATGCGTAAACCAGAATCTCGTGATCAGTGAATCATCAACCTATCGGTTGAATAACTACAATGGTCCAACTAAATGGCTTGCCTTCTAGTTCCCTAGGGTTGTTTAACTAATGCATGGTACAAAACTGCCGATTGAGTAATTCAACGGATTCCTCTTGAATGGTTTGCCTTCTGTTTTGCTTGGATTACTTGATTGTTCCATATACCTTCTAGCTAACTTAACCATTTGTTGTGTTATGATTTATTATGCATCATACTTACCGGTTGACATTTCAGTGACCTGAGAGTTAATTATTGTAAGGTGGCATTTCCAGTACTTAACCAATATAAATTATATGAGATCCTTGAACTGAAGGGTACTTTTTATATTATTGTCTTTTACTAATTTACCTATGCATTTTATTCACCGTTTATAAGCTCACATCACAAGTTATCTCATGTTACACTGCTTTAATAACAATTTCTCCGTTCTTATATTCAATCCCAGTTATTAAAAACCTTCTTGGGATCGACCTCGAACTTAAATCAAGAAAACTATAATTTGATCACTCATACTTGGGTGTATGATGTAAAGCAGGTCACAATGTAGGTCGAATCAATTTTGTGGCGCCGTTGCCGGGGAGTTACAATGATTGCAATTTGAATAGTGAAGTTGTTTAGTTATATTATATGTTTTTATATTGTTTGTTGTCTTTTAATAGTTTATGTATGTTCAGTCATTAGTAGGATGTATAAATCAGTCATCTCTATCATCTTCAAAAGCATCATTTGACTTAAGTATGACTCAAAATATTCCTAGGGAACAAGAAGTAGTTTTGAATGTCTCACCTTTAAGAGAATAATTGCATCCTACTCGTACTAATGTCCTGTCATGCTTTTCTTTTCCAACAGATGCTCCAAATCTTAATATTAAGGCAGGGATAATACAATTGCTACCATAATTTCATGGTTTGGAATCAAAAAACCCTTATATGCATATGAAATAATTTGAAGAAGTCTACTGAACTTTGCAAGATAACTCTAACATGGCCCAGTTGAAACTTTTTTCTTTTTCTCTGAAAGATAAAGCTAAACAATGGCTTAATCCTTTTAAAGCTAATTCTATCACAAGTTGGCAAGCCTTGCAAACTGAGTTTTTTTATAAAAAAAACCTGTGCATCGTACTAATGCATTAAGACGTCAAATAATGATTTTTTATGTAAAAGAAGGGGAGACCTTTTATCAATGTTGGGAAAGATTTAAAGATCTTCTCCAAGCTTGTCCACATCATGCATGTGAAAATTGGACTTTAGTTGGTTTCTTTTATGATGCCCTCCATTTTGCAATGCGACAGTTTGTTGAAATGATGGCCTAGGAGGAATTTATGAGTAAAAACTCTGAAAAGGTGTTTCAATTTTTTGATACCATTTATGAGAGTTCTCAAATGTGGGACTTAGCTTCTTCAAATATCATTGAACCTAAATTATCCACATCTCAAAGAGGGAATTATGTGTTAAAAGAAGATGATGATTTAAGAGCCAGAATAACTAATTTATTTCGAAAGCTTGAAGCCTTAGAGATGAAAAAAAATTTAAAAAGTGTATGTTGTGTCTTCCATTGAACAAACCTGTGAGATCTGTGCATTGTTAGGACATTTTGTATGAGAATGTCCAATTATACCAGCATGTAAAGAAATTTTAATTGAACTATCTAGTGCCATTCCAAATTATACCAAGCCTTATTCTAACCCTTATTCTAACACCTATAACCCAGGATGGCGTAATCATCCAAATTTTAGTTAGAAAAATTCACAACCAATGAATCAACCAATAGGTCCACCTCCACCACAGCCATATAGTCAACAACAATATCAACTTTATCAACCCCCACATAAAAGGAGTCTAGAAGATACCATGAATCAATTTATTCAAAGTCAAATGAGTTTCAATACTCAAAGAACTCATTCGTTCAATGAGTTTAAAGCTCAAACTTCACAAAGTATTAAAGACATCAAGATTCATCTAGCTAAGTTGACCCAGTCCTTGAGTGTATCAAAAAAGGGAAAATTCTCATCGCAACCTAAACCTCCACAGGACCAAATTCAAACTAATGTTGTTTCATCTGAACCTTCTCCAAGTCAAGTGCAATCAATTACCACATTGAGAAGTGGTAAGGTGATTGATAAGACCATTAAACCCAAATTTTCAAAAAAAATGCATAAGTCAATCCCTGTAAATGAACCACTTGAGCCTGAACCTTCAGCTGTAAAGGACCCCGAACTATCAAATGAAAAAGATCATTCGTGTCCTATTCCATTACCTTTTCCTTAAAGGGTCAAGAAGTTCTCATCTTTGAAAGATCTTTATGAAATTCATGAACTCTTTAAACAAGTAAAGATTAACCTCCCTTTGTTAGATTCAATCAAACAAGTTCCTTCTTGCATCAAGTTTTTGGAAGATCTTTGCATAGTAAAAAGAAAGATCAATGTACAAAAGAAAGCACTTTTAACTGAGCAAGTTAGTGCTATCATTCAGCATATGACTTTTCTTAAGTATAAAGATCCTGGAAGTCCTACAGTTTCATGTATTATCAGAAAATTCTGGATTGAGCAAAGCTTTGCTTGATCTAAGAGCAAGTGTAAATTTTATATCATACTCAATGTATAAGCAATTAGGATTAGGTGAGTTGAAACCTACCTATGTGACATTGCAATTAGCAAACCAATCTGTAAAAAATCCACGAGGAATTGTGGAGGATGTTTTTGTCCAATTTGATAAATTCTATTTTTCAATAGAATTTATTGTTTTGGATACACAACCAATGTTTTATGCATCTGCATACATACCTGTCATTTTGGGTCAACCATTCCTAGTTACATCAAATGAATTGCTTAATTGTAGAAATGGAGTCATGAAACTTTCATTTGAAAGCATGACCTTAGAATTGAATATCTTTAATATTACAAAATAACCTAGAGAAGAAGAAGAATTTAATGAAGTAAATTATGTTGAGTTATTAACTTAGAATTTATTCAAAAATGCTTGTATGAAAAAGAGCATTAGAATCTATACCTAATGATGAATCTGAAAATATACTAGAATGGAATCCAAAATGTGAAAAATTGTTGGTTAAGTCAATAGAATCCAACATTAAAGTTTTTAAGCTAGAATTGAATCCTCTCCAGACTGACCTAAAATATGTCTTCCTGGGGGAAGATTAAATTTATCCAGATATAATATCCTCAAAATTATCTGAAATTCAAGAAAAGAAATTGACAGAAGTCATAAAGAACCATCAAAGTGTTATTGGATGGACAATAGCAGATATAAAATGTATAAGCCCTCTTTTATGTACTCATTGTATATACTTAAAAGAAAATACTAAACCATCCCGCCAGATGCAAAGATGGTTAAACTATTAGATGCTGACATCATCTATCCTATACATGATAGTAAATAGGTCAGTCCAACACAGGTAGTGC
Source organism: Ilex paraguariensis (assembly GCA_963454935.2). Lineage (NCBI taxonomy): Eukaryota > Viridiplantae > Streptophyta > Magnoliopsida > Aquifoliales > Aquifoliaceae > Ilex > Ilex paraguariensis. Next base: position 42,554 of record CAUOFW020001031.1, on the reverse strand, counting down.
CTAAAAAGTCTGGTGTTACTGTCATAAAAAATTAGGAGAATGAATTAGTCCCTATGCGTACAATCTCTGGTTGGTGTATGTATATTGACTATAGGAAGCTAAATTGCCTCACTAGAAAAGATCATTTTCCATTGAATTTTCTTGATCAAGTCTTGGAAAGAATAGCAGGTCATACATACTATTGTTTTTTAGATAGTTATTCTAGTTACAATCAGATTGAAATTGTAATAGATCAAGAAAAAACCACTTTTACATGTCATTTTGATACCTTTGCTTATAAAAGGATGCCTTTTGGATTATGTAATGCTCCAGCTACTTTTCAACGTTGCAAGTTAAGTATATTTAGTGATAAGGTCAAACAATTTTTAGAAGTTTTTATGGATAATTTTGTAGTATATGGTGATTCATTTGACCTATGTCTAGAAAATCTTGAAAAAGTTCTTATTCGATGTGAAAAAACAAACATTGTTTTGAATTGGAAAAAACAAACATTGTTTTAGGTCAGGTAGTTTGGACAAAATGAATTGAAGTTGATAAGTCTAAAATTGGTTTGATAGCCAATCTTCCTCCACCTAAGACTATAAAAGATGTTCGATCTTTTCTAGGTCATGCAGGATTTTATAGAAGATTCATAAAAATTTTTAGTTCAATATCTAAACCTACATGCAATCTTTTTATGTTAGGATGTATTATTTGAGTGGAATGACGCATGTCAATTGGCATTTGATAAATTGAAAAACATGCTTATTTTTGCACCTATTATGCAACCTCCTGATTGGACTTTGCCCTATGAATTAATTGGTGATGCTAGTGATTATGTAGTAAGAGCTATGTTAGGTCAAAGAAAAGAAAAAAAACCCTATGTTATTTACTATGCAAGCAAAACTTTAAATGATGCACAAATGAATTATTCTCCTACAGAGAAAGAATTATTTGCTGTTGTGTTTGCTTTAGATAAATTCCATTCATATTTGGTTGGATCGCCAATCATTGTATTTACTGATCATGCAGCTTTGAAATACTTGCTTACTAAAAAGGATGCTAACCACATCTCCTACGTTGGATACTGTTACTTCAAGAATTTGATTTTATTATCAAAGACAAAAGGGAGTTGAAAATGTGGTAGTAGATCACTTGTCAAGGCTAAATTATGATATGAAGGAGGAATCAATGCCAATTAGAGAAACTTTTTCAAATGAGCAACTTTTTGCAACAACAGAAGTACCATGGTATGCAAATATAGTCAATTATTTAGTCACAGGTACTATTCCTTCTTATTGTACCTGGACTAATAAAAACAAATCTCTAAGTGAGGTACGTAATTATTTTTGGGAAGATCCTTATGTGTTTAAATATTGTAAAGATTAGATAATAAGACGTTGTGTAACTAATCACAAAATCAGTCAGGTTATTGCATTTGTCACTCTGAAGCTTGCAGAGACCATTTTTCTTAAAAGAAAATCGCTGCTGAAATTCTATAGTGTGGATTTTATTGGCCAACCCTTTTTAAAGATGTACATATCCTTTGTTTAAATTGTGACAGATGTTAAAGAATAGGAAATATTTCAAAAAGAACTATGATGCTTTTAAAACCTATTTTAATTATTAAATTTTTTTATTGTTGGGGCATCAATTTTATGGGACCATTTTTTCCATCCTTTGGATATTTGTATATTTTGGTTGCATTGGATTATGTCTCTAAATGAGGCAGATCCATGTAAGAATAATGAACACCGAACAGTGGTCAAGTTTGGTAAAAAAAATATTTTATCCAAATTTGAAATTCCTTGAGCCATTATCAGTGATAGGGGAACCCATTTTTGTAATAAATTTTTTGAAAATCTTATGAAAAAATATTCGATTTCTCACAAAATATCCACTCCTTATCATTCACATACAATTGGACAAACTTATTTGGCCAATAGAGAGATAAAATATATTTTAGAACAAACAGTGAATCCAGATTGTAAATATTGGTTTTTGAGATTAATTGATGCGCTTTGGGCTTACCATACTACATACAAAACTATTTTAGGAATGTCTCCTTATCGGTTAGTTTTTGGTAAACCATGCCATTTGCCTGTAGAATTAGAACATTGAGCTTATTGGGCAATCAAAATGATGAACTTTGATATGGATAAAGCCGGTGCGTCTCACAAACTTCAAATTAATGAATTAGAAGAGTTAAGAAATGAAGCATTTGAGAATGCAAAGATTGCTAAGTTGTAAGACCCCGTATTAGAAATTAAATAAGGATACTATTATAGTAAGAGTTCTCCTAATATGAATAAAATGATGGTAGAAACTTAGAATCATTGTTGAAAGCTTGATCATGAAGTTTGAGTTTCAAACATATTGACTTTCGGGTCAAACTTAGTTTCGAAGGTGTGTAAGCTTAAGAAGGGTGATTAGGTAAGCTTCTAAATATTTTTGGGTCAAAATAATACCTCCATTGAATTCGGAAGGTAAAAAACATTGAGAGAGGTAATATGGGGTGTATTAGAAGTTAGGAAGTATTTTGGAGTTAAAACCTATTTGGAGAGGATTTGGGTAGAAAGGAAATTGACACTACCTTAGTATTTTGGCCATAACATTTTACTCCTAACTCCAATTGATCTGTTTTTTTGCAGTAGAAACTAGACTTTAGGGGCTACAAAAGTGTTTTTAAGAAAATTTTTAGAATCGGCTTCTAAATAGTTCAAAATTGATTTGGAAGCTGAGGGTAGTTAATTACCCACATCCGAACGGGAATAGACACACGTTCGGATGCGTTTCGCAAAACATTGGGTGCAGAAACACGCGTCCGGACTGTAAGAAACACATGTCGGACGCACCAAGCTGGGGGCTTCATGTCCCAGACTTATTTTTGATGTTTTCTCCAAATTTTCACCCCATTTCATCAATTCTACACTACAGAGGCTTAGAGAGGAAGAAAAAAGGAAAAAACAAGAGATTAAAGTGTTGATTTAAGTTGGGAAAGATCAAATGTTCTAGTTCTCACACAAAATTTAAGGAAGAAAGGTAGGGGTTTCTTCCTATTCTCTTCCATTGAGGCTAAGGTTTATATATATCTATGTTTTGACTCTAAATCCTATTTATATGTTAGGAAATCCTTGATACTTGATATTCTTGCAAATATTACCATGTTTTAAAAAAAGCTATGGTTAGATAGCCATGAAATCTTCTTTTCTTGTCTTAAAACCCTAATTTTCAAGAGAAATAGATTTTTCCCTTGATTTTTCCTTTGTCCTTGATTTCAAAACTCTAGTGCTTGGTATTGAACAATAAAATGGTATTTTTGATGATCTATTGCATATTTTCTTAAATTGTTCTATTGGAATTATACATGTGAAATTTAGAAATTTTAGATTTTACTTGGGATTAGAGAAATTGGTTGGGTATTGTATCTCTTGTGGATGTTTGGATGACCATGGGTGGCCGTTGACCGGGTATCGTAGAGTGGGTAGATGCATTTTTTACTCCGTGAGGGTTTGAATTTTTTCTACCACTCGTAGTGAGGTTGGTGCCTTGCAAGGACCAAACCACTATTCGCTCATGGGTATCGAGGCTGAGGGTTGGTATACTATTCCTGAGTTGGATTCATCACTGCCAATGCATTGGTATGTGCCCTTCCTAAAGTTAGATATTCTTGCGAGGATTGGGTGTATGTGTGTAGGCCAGAATATTCTCGATGTGTTTATTCATTCGATATCTTACATCATACCTGAGATACATTGTGAACTATTATTTATTGTGCAAATGGTTGGTTATGATTTATTGTGGAAATGAGTTTGTGGTGGAATTGGTTTATTTTGGAAAGGAGTTTATGGTGGAATTGGTTTATTGTGAAATTGGTTGTTGTGGAAATGGTAACTTATTGGAATTGTTATTGTTGGGAATTGTTTTTACTTTTTCATTTAATTATTGCAATTGTATAAAATTGAGATCCATTGAAATGTCCCTGTTTTCCTTCAAAAGCTATATATGATATTTGTAAAATAAGACCGACCATTTTGTATGCTTTTGAAACCTTGTTCGAGTTTGGAAGGATTTTCTTATAGAGCTTAGTGCTCACCCCCTACAAACAACATTCTTTTCAGATTTTTGGTTTAGAGGAGGAGTTCAATGTTGACGAGTAGGTAGCTTGGGAAGCTCAACTTGATGGGCATGTGGACCCGGAGGGGGATGTCTAGAACTGTTCTTTTTATGTCCTAGACTAGGAGGTTAATTTTTAGATAATGTTCATATTAATATTTTTCTTATTTTGCTACAAGATAATAGTTAATTTTTGGGATGTAATTGCCGTAGTTGGGCATATTCTTTTGGATGCAATGACCATGACTTGACATATTCTTTTGGATGAATTTGTAAATATTATGGATGATGAAACAAAATTTCTTTAATTATGAACTTTATTAGTTGCTCTCATGATGTGAATGGTTTTAGATAGTAATGCCGTCCAAGGGGAATTTTAGGGCATTACATAAGTCTAGAACAAAAAATTTTCATGATAAGAATATAATGCAAAAGTCTTTTGAACCATTTCAGAAAGTCTTGTTATATAATTCTGGACTCCATGTATTTCCTGGAAAAATAAGATCTAGATGGGCATGTCCTTACATTGTCAAACACATTTTTGATTATGGAGTAATTGAAATTGAGAATCCATTAATGGAAATGTTTTTAAAGTAAATGGTCAAAAGCTTAAGTCGTATTATGATGGATTTAATCAAAATGTAACTCCCATACAGTTTGTAGAACTAGCTTATGTACTTTGAAAAATTATCGCTGTTTATTCTAATCTGTTTGTTTTATAGATTAGAATATCTCTCACTGCAAGATCTAATTAGCAATTTTCTATTTTCATCATCTTATACAGTGAGAACGATGTTTAATTTAGGTTGGGTTAGACTTGTCTTTGTGACTGATAGACGTTAAAGAACTGGAGAGTGAATCAATTTTTGAGTCAATTTTCATTTTCCAAAAATTTCACAACCTTCAATACCTTTTCAAAAAACAAAAATGGATGAGAAACTGTTTTGGGTAAGCTTAATTATAATGCGCTATTTTCTAGAAGATATACATTCTTTGATCATGAAAGAAGCTAGAGTTGTGAGGAAGTTACAAATCGTCGAAAGTCAAGCAAAACCTTTGTGCAGGAAAAGTTCATTTGCCAAACACCGATGAGCAAATCATCTCGGTGGGTGTGAGAGATGTGGCCATTTCATGCATTTGAGATAGTACAATCAGTGTGCAGAACCAATTTTAGGTCGAACGTTAGATCGTCTTGAGTGGATTAGGCATGGACAGAGTAAGGAATATCCTGAGATGCCATCCTATTTCACTCCTATGTTGTCAAGATACATGAGAACTGAAATTAACTGTCACTGGTATTGTTGATTTGGAAGACTCTGGTTCAGATTAATTGTGGGCAAATTATGAATAATTTTGGAATGGTGCATGAATGTAAATAACTATAGATTAATTAGGAGAATAGTAAATAAATAAAAACGATGTTTAATTATAAAATAATAATAAATAAATTCTTTAAAAGAAGAGTAAGTAGTAAGTTATGTTGAATGTGTAAAGTTGAAACTAATCTTATAATTGCAGGATTATAATTGAGGAAGGCAGAATACCATGAGTCAGTAGCCTGCAGTATGCAAGGCAAATTTCAGTGCATCATCACCGTCCAGACGATGGTGATTGCTTCCAGACAGTCCTGGCTATGTAAAAATTGTTCGGTTTCAAATTCCCTCATAGTCTGAAATACGAAAACTGGCGGCTTTCCTCAGCAATTTCTTCTCAAATCTGCTATACAAGGCCATTTTTCTTCAAATGTTTTCCGATCAATCACTTACCTGTGCCATTTTCTAGGGTCCTACCAATTGAAATCAGTTGAAAGCAAGAAGTTAGAGAGAAATCAAAGGAAAAATGGATCTAAGGCTTAGAATAAGTGGTTCTTCAAGTCGAGCACAAAGAGGCCAATCTTCGTAACCCGAAGCACCTCCACAACAACCCTAACCAGGAAATATCTACAATGCTGAGGTATTTGAGAATGTTGAACAACAAGTCTGGTACGATTCTCATTTTCTCTCTAAAACTGTTATTCTTGAAAGGCTGGTAATTTGTGAAGATTTTGAGAATATAGGGGTTAGACAAATACTTGTTGCACGTGGATGGTTAGGTTATGTCAGAGAACTGGGGAAAGAGAACTTCATGTGTTTGTTAGGGGTAGTGTTTTTCAAGGTACACCGACTACTATAGTTAATGTTTTCAGCATATACCAAGACATCCCAACCCACAATACCCTTATACTCAAGCACCCAATCTGACTGATGTAGGGATAGAATTGATGGGAAGTCCAAAATATGTATGGGGGAGGCCACACAAATATATAAAGCAAGGGGATTTAACGGACAAGTACCGAATATTAAATTTGATTACTATGAATTGTTTGTTACCCCAAGCTTAGAAAAATTAAATATACAATGAGAAGACCTACTTCTTGTATGATTTTGGGATGGGACACACAATTGATCTTCCAAACCTTATTATGGATCAAATGCTTGTTACTGTGAAAGAAAAGAAACTCTCACTCTCATATGCTATGTTAGTGTTTGAGATTTGTAGGGATAAGGGAGTAATTGCAGAACCTTTGTGGCTGATGGTTGATTAGCACAAAATATTGCACATTATGTATGCTTTTATACCCTTTTATACTTGTTTTTGTGGTGGAAATGGGAGGAAATGCAATTAAGCAACCAATTAATGATGTTGTTGTGTGATTGTTGGTAAAAAGTTGACTATGGCTTGAGTTAAGCCCCCATCATAGTGCTTAAATTCAATGCAGAAGAGGGAGTGGCTTAAAGGGAAGCTTGGAAGATGATGAAATCAAGAAAAATGCCCTGTAAACACTTTTTGGAAGGTTTTGCCTACTAGAATAAACCTTCCTGAAGATTTGCATCAACCTTCTGTAAGGTTTGACACACTTGACAACATTTTCCCCTATTCTTGCCAAAACCTTCTGGAATGTTTGCATCAACCTTCCGGAAGGTTTTGCCCAGAAATGCTAGACAATCTACAACTTAAGCTCTGCCACTTAGGGGCCCCACCTATGATTCTCCCACTTGTCCCCTAACATATCTTACATACATACATGCCTCCCTAAACTTAAGGTTGGACTTTGGAGGCCCAAGCATTTATGAGTAAGAGAGAGAACAAAGAAGCCTGAGGAGTTGCAGGCTACGCTTGTCCTAGCCTGTCCAAGCCATCACCTCAGCCCCCATTGGTGGGAAGCCTTTCACACAGGCTATAGGACCTCCATGGACAAAAATGAAAGGGACTCTTGACATTTTTATAGCATTATTCAGCATTATAGAGAGAGAAGCTAAAGGAGGAAGATATAGTTTTAGAGAGAGAAGTTGTAATTTTTGTATTTCTTCTACCCATTTCAGTTGTTGTAAGCTAGAATACTCTTGTTATCTTCATTCAATGCACTTTACTCTCATTTATTGCAAGTGTATTTCAAGTATAGTTACACATTCTAGATTCTACCATGCTTGTATTTAAGTTTTTCATCTCAATTTTTTCAAAAGGGTATTAAATGCACTTATTTGTAGTTTAACTTTTCTTGCATTAATACAAATTTCAATCTTCATCTCATCACAATGTCTCTTCATATTATGTATGTCTTTGCATTAAATATGAGTAGCTAAACTTTAAGTTGGCTAATCCAAGGGAGAATTCCTCTTGGGCATGCTAAATCAACTCTTTTTCATTCTTCCTTGTAGTGCAAGGTGGTTTGGTTTGACTAGGTTGGGTGCGGACGTGGTTGTGAGCTCTTGATACATTGTAGACTTGTCATGGGGCATGCTTGAGCCTACACCACATTAGTCCTTCACTTCCTACGAATCAATCGAATAACTAGGCACCATTGGAAGAATGTTGTGAGTTGATTTGACATTCCCATTGGAACTCACAAGATTTTTACACTTTTCCATTTTTTTCACAAAATCACCTTCAACACAATTCACCTTCCTTTCCTGAAGAGACGACCTTGGAATACCAATTTGAAGTAAAATACGGCACTCAAAAATCTCCCTACGCTTGGGGAGCACTTTTGTACACACACACATTTAATTTACACACATGTTTTCCCATGTCTTGGATGATATCCGAGAGAGAGTGACACTCACCTAATTGTATAAGTCATATACACATTATCGAAATCATGGTTGGAGATTAGGAAAGAAGACAGAATAACTCAAGCATTTTTGGCACCGTTGTTGGGGAAGGCAAAACGTTGAATTTAGAAGGTGATTTTTAGATAACAGAGGTAAGTCTCGTGATTTTCATCACGGGCCAAGATACATTGCTCTTTGCACATATTTTTGTTTACTTTTCTTTTCATTTGTAGATATTTTTTGTATGGGAGGACGGGACGACCAAAATAGATTGGTTAGACGACCCTTAGGCCCCAACATGAATTTAGGCCAAGACCCACCCGAGGATGCCGGTGATAATTTTGAGGATGTTGGTGCTAATGTCCCAAGAGGCGGGGGAGTGCAAGACCCTAGAATTTCAAATCCTAGAATGCATTTTCCTCCTAGGAATGAAGGAAACAATATTCCCATTGATCCTCCGGCCAGCTCAATGTGAGATTATCTTCAACCCACTCATAGCACCACTCCCTCATGCATTCTCTTATCGGTCCAAGCTCATGTCTTCCTAGTTAAGCCGGGAATGTTACAACTAATTCATCAGAGAGAATCATTATTTGCATATTAAGGAATTCGAGCAAATAGTTGCAACCCTCCTCACTAACCATGCCATGGAAGACATAGCCCAAATGAAATTGTTTCCCTTTTCCCTTAAAGACAAGACAAAATCATAGTTGAATTCCTTGAAGCCTCAATCAATAAGCTCTTGGGCACAAATGCTTTTCGAGCTTTTGAACAATTTTTTTTCGGTGCCTAAAACCACTGCTCGTAAAAAGCAAATCCAAAACTTTTCGAAAAAGTCCCATGGGCAATTTTATCAATGTTGGGATCATTACAAGGAATAGCTACAATCCATTCCACACCATGGCTTTGAACCATGGTAATTGGTGAGTTTCTTCTATAAAGGGATCACACCGGACCATCGACAGTTCATAGACATGATGTGCAATAGGAAGTTTTTAAACAAGGATCTAGATGAGGCCCCAAAATACTTTAGTACATTGGCACAAAATGCACAATCTTGGTATATTATGGATCCCACTGATGTACTGAGGTCTTCTCTCGGTAGTAATCAACCAAGTGGAGGAGGGATGTACGATTTAGGGGGCCGAGAAGATTAGCTTTCAAAAATCACTAAATTGTCTCAGAAGGTGGAGAGTTTAGAAGTCAATATGAGACATGAGGTGTCCAACATTTTCAAGACCGAGGAGTTTTTTTCTATTTGTAAGAGTGTTGAGCATTCCATATTGGAGTGCCCCAACATTCCGACACTTAAGGAAGTATACCATGAGCAAGTCAATGCCTTCAATCAAAGTAGGCAATCATTCTCTTCACACTCGAACACTTATAATCCAGGTTGGAGTAATCACCCAAACTTTAGTTGGAAGAATGAGAATCCCACTCCTCATGGGTCTAGTTTATATTCCCTCCCATGCCTCCAAAGCAAAATCAATAACATGGCCAAGGTTAATCGTCTAGCTCTCAATACCCCTATCTAATCCGCAAGGGTATTCACAAAACTCGCCTCCATAAAGTTTTTCCCAAAGTCCACTTCCACAAAGTTATGGTTAACAAGGACCATCCAATCTTCCCACCAGCTCATAAGAGGAACTTAGAAGATGTGGTGCACCAATTCATACAAAGCCAAAATGCCATTGCTTTGAATGATATTCATACCCAAATCACAAAATTGATCAATGCCATAGGGTCGACCTAACAAGAGACGGGAAATTCTCTACTCAACCCCAAGAGAACTCTAGAGGCCATCATGTGATTGATTCATTTGAACCCACAAAGGAGAGTGTGAGCAACTCAAAGCGGTCACCACCCTAAGGAGTGGCAAGCAAATTGACAAGACCATTGTGCCAAAAGTCTCACCCAAGACCAATTTGACCAAAGAAAATGAGACTGAGGGTGACTCCGAGGAGGGTGAGGTGAGCAAGAAAGAAAAAATTGTTGATGAAAATGTGCATGCATGTCCCATTCCAGCCTCTTTTTTGAATCGTTTGAAGCCACCCGCAATGGTGGCTAATTATTTTGACATTATTGAGATATTTAAGCAGGTAAAGATCAACATAACACTCCTGGATTCCATAAAGCAAATCCCCTCATGTGCCAAGATCTTGAAAGATTTGTGTACCGCGAAGAGGAAGATGAATGTTCACAAGAAGGCATTCCACACCGAGCAAGTGAGCTCAATCTTAAGGACTAACACACCCCCAAAGTTCAAAGACCCCAGATACCATACCATTGCCATCACAATAGGAAATTGTCAGGTGGAGCAAGCACTTATTGACTTGGGGGCGAGTGTCAACCTCCTACTCTATTCGGTGTATCAACAACTCCAACTTGAAGAGTTGAAGCCAACTCCAATCACTCTTCAATTGGCGGATCATAGTGTTAGAACACCAAGGGGAGTAGTTGAGAATGTTTTAGTTCAAGTTGATAAATTCTATATCCCTATTAATTGTATTGTACTTGATACTCACCCAGTTGTTTACCCTAGCTCACAAATTTCTATTATATTTGGTAGACCTTTTCTTAGTACATCTAATGTTGTGATTAATTGTAGGAATGTTCTAATGAAGCTTGCATTTGGGAATATGACAATGGACCTCAACGTTTTCAATTTGTGCAATCAACCGGGGGATGATGAGGAAGTGAATATGATTGATACCTTGGTGGAGGATCACTTGGAGCTATTGAGCACGTTGAAGTTGGGGGAGGAGGAGATTATTGATCACGAGGAGTCAGAGAATTTACAAGGGGTAGAGAAATGGATCCCAACATTCGAGAGACTTCCTTCACAAGAGAAAAAGATCTTTCCATCAATTGTGCAAAATCCCATCTTAGAGTTGAAGCCTTTACCATCCAACCTCAAGTATGCATTCTTGGGGGAGCATGAGACCTTTCTAGTGGTAATAAGCTCAACTTTGGAGGTGTAGAAAGAAAGGGATCTTTTGAAAGTGTTGAAGTGACACAAGGGAGCAATTGGTTGGAAAATTGCTGATATCAGGGGACAAGCCCCCTCATTTGCACACACCACATCTACCTTGAAGAAGACTCCAAGCCGTCCTGACAACCACAAAGAAGGTTGAATCTGATTATGAAGGATGTGGTGAGGGACAAGGAACTCAAGCTACTTGTTGTGGGCATCATCTTTCCAATTGCCAACAGTAAATGGGTTAGCCCCACTCAAGTAGTGCCAAAGAAATCAGGGGTCACCTTGGTTGCAAATGAGGAGAATGAGTTGATTCCAACAAAAGTAGTCATCAGATGGAGAGTGTGTATTGACTATCAAAAGCTCAACTCTTGCACAAGAAAGGATCACTTCCTTTTCCCATTCCTCAACCAAGTATTGGAAAGAGTAGTTGGACACTTGTTCTATTGCTTTTTGGATGGATACTCTGGCTATAATCAAATTGAGATCGCATTGGAGAGTTAAGAAAAGAACACCTTCACTAGCCCTTTCGGTACATTTGCCTACCGACGCATGCCATTTGGGTTGTGTAATGCCCCAAGGACTTTTCAAAGATGCGTGATGGGAATGTTTAGTGATATGGTGGAAAAGATCATGGAAGTCTTCATGGATGACTTTTTGGTATTTAGGGATTCATTTGAGGGTGTTTTGGAGAACTTAGAGATAGTACTTAAGATATGCGAGGAGAAGAACTTGGTCCTCAACTAGGAGAAGTGTCACTTCATGGTGAAACAAGGGATAGTACTTAGGCACATCGTTTCAACAAAGAGGATTGAAGTTAACAAATCCAAGGTTAATGCAATTTCGAACCTCCCCACACCAAAGGTCATCAAAGATATCAGGTCGTTTCTTGGCCATGCTGGTTTTTATCATTGTTTTATAAAGGACTTTAGTGCATTGGCTCGAACCTTGACCAATTTTCTTTCCAAGGATGTCTCATTTGTGTGGTTGGATGGTTGTGAGATATCATTTAAAAAACTAAAAAGCATGCTTACTTCACCTCCGATCAAGTGACCACCCAAGTGGGACTTACCATTTGAGCTTATGTGCGACACGAGTGATTTTGCGGTCGGCATAATGCTTTTTCAAAGGGAAGACAAGTGACCTTATATAATACACTATGCTAGTAAAACTCTTAACGAGGCCTAAATGAATTACAGTACAACTGAAAAAGAGTTGCTAGTCATAGTATTTGCATTAGATAAATTTCATTCTTACATCATAGGTTCACCTATTGTAGTCTACACTAATCCCTCTACTTTGAAGTATCTTTTGTCTAAGCAGGATGCAAAATCGAGACTCATTAGGAGGATACTCCTCCTACAAGAATTCAACTTGACAATCAAAGACAAAAAAGGAGTTGAGAACGGGGTGGCAGACCATTTACCCCCAACTTGTGTTTTAAGATGCCAATGAGCATATTCCTATCCCTGACTCTTTTTCGGATGAGCATTTATTTTCCATTCATTCTATTTGTCCTTGGTATGCTGAAATTTTCAATTAGCTTGCTGTAGGACAAAGACCACCGCACTAGAGTCCGGAGGATAGATGGAGATTTATGGTGGATGTGAAGTACTTTTACTTCAACAACCTGTACTTGTTCAAGTACTGCCTTGACCAACTCATTAGGAGATGCATACCTAAGAATGAACAACGGGATGTCCTTGTATTTTGCCATTCGAAAGCGTGCGGTGGACACTTCTCTTCCAAAAAGACTTTGGCTAAGGTTTTACAATCAGGTTTTTATTGGCCTTCATTAATAAGAAATTGTGTTTCTTTTTGTAAAGAATGTGATAGGTGCCAACGTTTGGGTAGTGTGACCTAGAGGAACATGATGCCCTTTTCCCCTATACTTGTTATCGAGATATTTGATTGTTGAGGCATCGACTTTATGGGTGCTTTCCCCATGTCGTTTGGCTACCTGTATGTTTTGCTGGCAGTGGACTATGTATCCAAGTGGGTGGACGCTATCCCAACCAATACCAATGACCACCGGGGTGTGGTCAAGTTCTTAAAAGAGCACATCTTTTTGAGGTTCGGGATGCCTCGTGCAATGATAAGTGATAGTGGTTCTCATTTTTGTAATACGTTATTTATATCTTTAATGCATGAATATGGTGTCACACACAAGGTGTCCATCACTTATAACCCACAAACCAATGGCCAAGCCGAGTTGGCCAATAGAGAGATCATGAACATCCTAGAGAAAATGGTGAACCCTAATAGGAAGGATTGATCACTTAGGTTAACCGATGCCCTATGAGCTTACCTCACTACTTACAAGACCATTTTAGGCATGCCACCCTATCGGCTCGTCTATGGCAAGGCTTGCCATTTAAATGTTGAAATGGAGCACAAAGTTTATTGGGCCATCAAGACTTTGAACTTCAATTTGAGAATGGCCAGAGAGAATAGGAAGTTAGAGATGAATGAATTAGAGGAGATTCATAAAGTTGCGTATGAGAGCTCAAAAATTTCAAAACAGAGGGCTAAGATTTTTCATGACAAATCCATTTTAAGAAAGACATTCGAGCCCAGACAGAAAGTGCTTTTGTTCAATTCTCGACTCTCTATATTTCAAGGAAAACTCTAACTCCGTTGGGATGACCCCTATCTTGTCAAGGTGGTCTACCCCAATGGAGCCATGGAAATCACCAATCCCGAGGAAGGCAAGACATTCAAGGTCAATAGCCAAATGCTTAAGCCATTTTCAAGGGTTTTGAAGGCCAAAGGGTGGAGGAAGAATTGGTAGATCCGGTCTACCTGAATCTTTTGGAGGATTATATGTTCATGTAGATTTTAGTGTATAGTCACTTTACTTTATCATTTAATTTCCAAGTTATTTTGTTCACTTACTTTATCTTTGCGTATAGTGTTTTCTTTCAATGTGCAGATTACGGTGTTTTTGTCAAAAGCTCCATGCGAGTTGTTCTCTAACCCTACTTATCTTTTAAAGTCCTTCATTATATACCATATCTTTTTTGTTGCATTGAGGACAATGCATGAATCAAGTTGGGGGGTGAGGTGCACCATTTGTATAATACACTAATTTTATGTGAAAATTTTTGTTGATGATACCAATGTTTGTGGTGAAATTCACCTTTCACATGATTTACAGATTTTTGTTTAAGAATAGTTGAGAAATATGTGAAGATTTTGAAATTTTTTTGTGAAAAATATATGAATGTTGACCTATATCCTCTTATTTAGAGTGTTGTGGGTTTATAGATAGTTTTGATCTTTGCTTTGAATTGTGAATGCATGAGCACATTCTAGAGGTTTATGCTATTCTAAGAGTATCACATACTTGTTTGCTTTTCAACTCAACCATAAGTGCACCATGAACTTGTAATTTTGGCAATTATGGATTGAGTTCACATTGTAGTGCTTGACATGAATAATGGAGATGAGTAAGAACTTAGTGCCAACCCTTGTTTGAGGGAACTTACATGTACTTAATGAATTATTTTTCAAATTCCAAATTTGTTCAATAATCTTATTATGCTTGTTTTGGTTAGGTGAATTTGGGTAGTTAATTGACTTTGTCTTGATATATACAGTGCTCCCCTTTGCCTATCTAAAAATGATCTTGCGCCGTCCTTGAATTATTTTGAGCCTTAGCCATGTTCTTGTGAAATCATCCCTAATGCCATGTTTGAGCCTTGTTGAAAATTTATTTTCATGCCACACATTTAACCAAGCCAGTGTAAAATGATAGAAAAATTTACCACACCATTGGTTGTTCTGATACCTGACTATGATTGAACATGGAACAGAAGGAATAGTGATGTGGAAACCCAACAAAGGGATGAATAATGTGAAATTCAAATGTTAAATGAAAAGGAATGAGAATTCTAAGAAAAAGGAGAGAAAAAGGGGTGAAAGAAGAAAGAATGATAAAAAAAAAAGAAGAAAAAAAAAAAAGAAAAAAGTGGTGTCGTAGACTAAAAATCCCATAAAAGGGAGATCTTTTTGAAATAAATGTCATGCACTCGGAACAACCCTCTTTTTTATCATATATCCTTCATTTCAATTGCCTCAAATATCACCCCAAGGCTCCATTATAACCCTTGAAAGTCTTAAATGGCCTAGAGAAAGCATGGGGATAGCATACTTTTAAAGAAAAAGAAAGGTTGATTTTCTATTTAATGCACTAGCATTTCTTTCATGAGATTATGCCAAGGTTGTTTTATTCTTATGTATGTACTTCATTTTTAGATTATATGTGAACGTACTTTGTTTTGTGCAAAAGATTCTATCTCACATATACATATGGAGAACATGCCAGGATAACTATAGTGTAATTCATTGTTGAGAGACACCTTGGTGAGATTGCATTGAAACTGAATTTGGATAGCCAAGTGAATGTGAATCCCATTGGGTAAATGTTTAAATTACATGCCCATTCCACACACACATGAGTTTGAAAATGAATGTGTAGGTGCGTACTCTAGAATAGCATTTAAAGCCATGGTGATGCTCATGTGTGCTTAGTTCAAGCATTTGAGCAATGTGCTATGTAGGCCTATACTTGAGGGGTGGGAGAATATTGCTCAACTTTCGATATTTGATAAGATTTAGGAATGCCCTTGTCATTTGAATCTATGTTTTACATTTTGGGTATTTATTTTGGTAGTTAAACTTAAAAATACATGTCGTGTATTTTGAAAGCATCAAAATTTTAAATCAAATTGCAATTTTGGAAATGACTTTGGGCATGATCACTCAATTGTAGTTCATATTTGTGGTTCAATTTTTTGGTAGAGTAGATGTCATAGATAGGTTGTTAGAATGTCTAGGAGTTGGGATAAGTTGGGTTGGATGTGAGTTTTGGGGCACAAAAATGGTTTTGCAATAAAGGCAAAATCTTCCAGAAGGTTTGTTCATAAACCTTCCAAAAGGTTTTTGCCAGTGTGCAAAACCTTCTAGAAGGTTTTCATCGACCTTCCAAAAATTTTTCACTACTGGACAACTTTTGCCTCAGTAGTATGCAAAACCTTCCAGAAGGTTTGCATCGACCTTCCGAAAGGTTTTGCCCGAAAAGCTAAAAACGAGGATTTTAAGTTCATTTTTTTAGCAAACCCTTCATATTCCTTCACATCTCTCAATTTCCATTGCCCTCTTATCTCCCTCTACTCTCTTTTAAACCTCAAAATACTTCACCCAAGCCCTTAAATCTTACTTTTCTCTTGTTTAGGGTTGGTTATTAAGTGAATTTTGCCAAAAATTGTAGAGTTCTCATAAACCCTAGGTCTCAAATTTTTCCCTCAAATTCCAAGTTCTTGTAAAACCCAGGTAAATTTGAACTTTTTACAAAAAGGGGCAAAATGGTATATTGCCACTATGATACGGGTTATAAACCTGAATTTTTTAGATCCCGAAAATAAAACGGACCTCATCGTTGGATTCGTCTTATGAAATCTAGCTACCCTATCAAATTTCATCGAATTCTGAAATAGTCAAATTTTTTGCATTTTATGAGGCAGTCGAGTCTTGAGTGACCCAAAAAAGAGATTTTTAATAAAATTTTGAAATTAAAAAATAAATTGAGGCAATTTAAAATTAAAATATTTTGAACTTAAACCGGAATGAAATTTAATCGTTTCGAGGTGAAAACAGACCCAGGAAAAGAGGGTTGTGTGGCGCGTTGTGGGCCAAATAAATAGAGGGTATAAATAGGGGGAAAAATATGATTTCTTCCCCTATTCATCAGTCGTTCACCATATAGAGAGGAAGAGAGGGAAAGGAGAGGTCTTCTCCACTTCTCTCTACGATCTATGAGAATCGAGTGCTCGAATCCACTTGGGCCAAGAACAAAGATTGTTCTACGTGTCGAGAGCTACGTGACCACACCAAAAACAATAGGCTTTACCAAAGATTCGAGGATGTGATTTTGTGAAATCAAGAGTTTTGGCTTGAGTGACATTCTTGAAGCTTCCCAACGCCATTTTACACTTCAAGAGGTAGGGTTCCTTCCTACTTTGGTTTATTTTCTAACCTAGGGTGTTATATGAGATGGGTAGGTTGTTAGAGACTTAACACTTACCTATGTTTGTGAAATTGATGAAATGGGTATTGAAAATGGTTTGAAATAATTTCCTAGCTTAGAATTAATATGTGGAAATTACTTGTGTAATTCCATGGAATTTGGTATTATGTGGGCATGCTATGTGTTTATATTATGCCTTTGTGAATGAAGTGTGTTATTGGCATATATTATGTGATAACATGCTTGGGATTTGTTGTTGGAAATAAAATGTTGATATATATTTATGAATAGATTAACATTGTGATAAAGTTTGGTGATTATATGCATATGATATAATTGGTCATGGAATATGTAGATATGTGGTTAAACTTGCTCATGTGGCATTCATTACATATGGACATGACATTGAAATAGCAATGGTGCATTACATTGCATTTGCACGAAGGAATTGCATCCATGGGCATAAGTGTGGGTGTGAGTGTGCATGGTTGACATCATACACCACGTAGGTGGATGATGGGTGGGCTCGAAAAAGTTGGATAGAAGATCCGACTAAATCGCACGGTTGCATGGAAAAAAGAAGTCGGGGTTAGCAAGAAGGGCTAGACTATCCCTTGGGTAAGAGACCCGGTGATCAGATACGCACTCCGTTGGTATAAGAGCCCATAAAGTGAATCGGTGTACGCAGAATCGTTAGTGGAAGTCCATATATTCCATGTCGATTGGGTGCCGTTGGTGTAAGTCTATAAATACCCACCCCAAGAAAGACCTAGAGATTTTTTTAAAATAGTCATTGGGTGTGTAACACTAATAGCGGGGGCTTGGAAAGCCCGATTTTATACTCATAGCATTGCATGGGTGAAAGAAACCAGGGAGGTCTCGGGTTTGAGGCGCATGAGTAGGTGTCATCGCATATCATGGCACAACATATTACATTCCAATAAAGACTTCTTTAACCTTAATTGGAATGGTTGTTGATTTTAAATGTTGCATGTGAGCATTTCATATGCATTTAGGTTAGGAAGTAGCTTTTGTAGGAAATACTCTACTAGGCATGGCTCATCCTATACGGGAAAATATTTTAGGTGCGGGATACACGCCGGAGGAAGGCCCTCACATGAGACCTCAAGGATGAAGAAGCTGGGATGTGGCTTTATTTTAAATTTTTGTAAATGATTATGAAAACTTTGTTTTTGATATGTAAATTCATGGAATTGAATGTAATAGAGTTGGTATGGACCTTGTGTAATATGAAAATCTTCATTATACATAGGTTGGACGGAAATAATGTGTTTTGAAATGAATTGGAAATGAAAAATAGACGAAATAGGCAAACCTGGGCAAGACCTACTGGTAGGACCTACCGGTAGATTGTTGTCCAGTGGGCAACACTTATCGGTAGAACCTATTGGTAGGATCGCGTACAGGTAGAACTTTGTTTATCAGGGAAAACCTACCGATAGGACTTTTCTAGTAGACAAAACCTACTGGTAGGTTCTCCAAAAATCTGAAAATTTAATACTGCCTTGCCATGCTTTTGGACTTTGGTTTCTTTGGTTCCAAGGATATAAATGGACATAAAATGAGGATAAATAGTGGTGTATTGAATCTTGGTTGGTCAAATGGTATAATGTACACAGGTTACATGTGTGGATGATGATCCCAGTTAAGGGGATGCTAATGACGTGATGTCTGGTTGTGCGACAATCACAGGTACTTCTGCGGGTTGACGGGTGGTCAACGAATGAAAAAGGACCCTCGGTTGTAGGGGCATCACAGTTCTCTTAGATTTTCTTCAAAACCTTGAAATCTCTTGCCAATGGCTTGTTTAGGAAAGACCTCCCTCGACACTTTTGAGCCCATTGAGTGGCTTGTGATGTGGGTTTTGCCATTCTTTGGCTTCGGGGCACTATTGATCTTCATGACCCGCACCAAGCGAGCGAGTCTAGAGTCCCCTCAACTCGTGGTCACTAGCTCCCGCAAGAGGACGTGGAGGACCTGAGTAGCGGGGATAGGGAGGAAAGGAGGACAAAAGCAAGACACGATGCTCATACGCAAAGGATAAATAAGAAAAATGTCACTTGTGTGAGGTTTGTGGACAAGATTACCCTTGGGCCAAACAATGAAGTGGTGAGGGTCATCGAGGGACATGGATTGGGAATTTGGTTTGAGCCAGTGAGTGGCTATAACTTGGCATTGTGTAGGGAATTCTACAGGAATATGATGGTGTTGGGCGAGGATGGTTCAATCCTTAGGACAAATGTGAGAGGGAAGACCTTTGATGTGACCCCCAATTTGATTGCCACTTTGATGAAGTATCAGAGGCCGCCCCCAAACACCCCATTGTATGCACACAACATATCTTGGGTAAAGACACTCTCTGAGTATGTCTAGCTTACTTACGAGGACTCAACCACTTTCAAAGGGACAACTCTAGCCGGGGCCTTAAGCATTCCTACGTGGTTATGAACAAGGTATTACACTACAATTTGATGCCCAAGGGTTCTAAGAAGAACCTGAATGTCAAGAAGCTCACCCTCCTCCATGCGTTTATGACAGGGAAGGCGATGGATGTGGCCCTTTTTGATTTTGGAGGAGCTGAAGGCGTTTGCTCAGGCTACAAAGCCGAAGGTGAACTTCCCATTCGACAATATTATCACAAGAATATGCTCCCATTGCAAGGTAAAATCCTACGGACATGATGTGTTGCTCCCCCTTGAGACTAGTGGCATTGAAAAATTGAGCCGTAGCAAGAGGGTTGTTAGGACTAGGGGTGCCTTCGCAGCAAGAGAGCTAGTGCCTCGGGACCGGAGCCATCTTTAGCTTGGCCATCATCCTCTGCACCTTCCACTTCTGCCCCAGCCAGCACTATGTCTTAGTGTTTGGACACCCAAGAGACTACTATCCATGGGTTTTAATTGATGGTGACGAGGCTGTTTCAATACACTTTCTTAGGCGAGCCCATCCTTGGTGGACCTCTGAGTCCTTTGGCTAGACCATCTACCTCCGCTACCTTACCTTCTACAATTTTTTAGGTGGGAGGCTACGACAATGACAGCGATGATGATGAGGAGGAGGGTAGTGAGGAGGGTGAGTCTGGGAGTGATGATGATGATGATGGTGAGGGGGAGGATGATGGAGATAAGGATGACAAGTAGTTGTGTCATCATGTTATTTTTGTTATTTTTTTTTGTTTTTAGGTTGTACACAGTTAGGGTTAGCTTTGTCGGCCTAGTAGAAGTGTTTCTAGGATGTTTGGCTATTTTGTTTTCAAACTCTAACTCATTGTACTAAACTTGTGTAAATGATTAATGAAAAGTACCACAACTGCTTCATTTTATCTTGCCCAAGTCTATTTGTTTAATTGCATTTACCTCAAGTTGGGGGGTGTGATTAGTACAAAATATTGCACATTATGTACCATTTTATACTTGATTTTGGGGTGAAAATTGGAGGAAATGAAATTAAGCAACCAATTAATGGTGTTGTTGTGTGATTGTAGGTAAAGAGTTAATTATGGCTTGAGTTAAGCCCCCATCGTAGTGCTTAAATTCAATGGAGATGAGGGGGTGGCTTAAAGGGAGGCTTGGAAGATGATGAAATCAAGGAAAAGGCACATCTGGGGAAAACCTTCCCGAAGGTTTGGTCATAAACCTTCTAGAAGGTTTGCACATTGAACTGCCTCTGCCCTATCACAACCTTCTAGAAGGTTTTGCATAGTGGAATAAACCTTTTGGAAGGTTTGGATCGACCTTCTGGAAGGTTTGACACACTTGACAATAATTTCCCTTGTTCTTGCCAAAACCTTCTAGAAGGTTTGTATTGATTTTCCGGAAGGTTTTGCCCAGAAATGCCAGACAACCTACAACTCAAGCTCTGCCACTTGGGAGTCCCACCTATGATTCTCCCACTTGTCTCCTGACATCTCTTACACACATACATGCCTCCCTACACTTAAGGTTGGACTTTGGAGGCCCAAGCATTTATGAGGAAGAAAGAGAAAAGGAAGCTTGGCAAGGTGGAGGCTAGGCTTGTCCTAGCCTGTCCAAGCCATCACCTCAGCCCCCATTGATGGGAAGCTTCTCACACAGGCTATAGGACCTCCATGGATGAAAATGAAAGGAAATCTTGACATTTTTACAGAATTATTCAGCATTATAGAGACAAGATAAAGGAGGAAAACATAGTTTTAGAGAGAGAAGTTGTAATTTTTGCATTTCTTCTACCCATTTCACTTGTTGTAAGCTAGAATACTCTTGTAATCTTCATTCAATGCACTTTAATCTCATTTATTGCAAGTGTATTTCAAGTTTAGTTACACATTCTAGATTCTACCATGTTTATATTTAAGTTTTTCATCTCAAGTTTTTCAAATGGGTATTACATGCACTTTTTTACTGTTTAACTTTTCTTGCATTAATACAAGTTTCAATCTTCATCTCTTCTCATTGTCTCTTCATATTATCTATGTCATTTGCATTAAATATGAGTAGCTAAGCTTTAATTTGGCTAATCCAAGGGAGAATTCCTCTTGAGCATGCTAAATCAAATCTTTTTCATTCTTCCTTGTAGTGTAAGGTGATTTGGTTTGACTAGGTTGAGTGCGGACATGGTTGTGAGCTCTTAATACACTGTAGACTTTTCACGGGGTATGGTTGAGCCTATACCACATTAGTCCCTCACTTCCTACGAATCAATCGAACACCTAGGCACCATTAGAAGAATGTTGTGAGTTGATTTGGCATTCCCATTGGAATAACCTCTTCAGATTAGCCAAACCTCATTCCATTACATTTTAAATTAAAAACTTCACTCACCAAAACTCAAATCACAAGATTTTTACACTTTCTCATTTTTTTTTCACAAAATCACCTCCAACACAATTCATCTTTCTTCCCTGAGGAGACAACCTTGGAATACCAGTTCCAAGTAAAACACGACACTTAAAAGTCACCCTACACTTGGGGAGCACTTTTGTACACACACATTTTCCCATTTCTTGCATGATATCACTCACCTAATCGTTTAAACCATATACACATTACCGGAATCATGGTCAGAGATTAGGAACGATGGAATAACTAAAGCAATGATGGATCATTTTGCATCGTTAGACAAAACATCTTTGAAGAAGAGCCATGGATTTCAACCCGAGGAGCAACCTGAAGTACCACCAGCACCATAGGAAGAACCATTCCAAGGAGTTGAAGAGTTTTACCCACCTGAGCAGCCTCAACCACAAGAAGATCAACCCTATATACCAGTGGATGATAGGTTCGATAGATAGATTTTACTAGGATTGGAGGCTACTATTACTCAGTTAGCGACCAACATCACCCAACTTGATCAACGCATGGCTAATTACGAGAAAAACCAGTCTGAGATAATGAGGCTACTCAGAGTGCATTTTGGTGGAGGCCTAGCTACTTCTTGATTAGAGACACTGGAGATTCTACACATCTTGCTATCTTTTACTCATCTTTTGTTTGCGCACTTAAATTTACTTTATGTTTTAAATGTTGGTTTTGAACTTGTTTTGTTAGTTAATGTAGTATTTATGTTTTTGTGAGTTAGGCAGATTATTTCATACAATTCACAGTTAAATTAAGCTATTATTCTAATGTTTTGCAGGAATAATCCTAATCTGATCACGAGGGATTTTCATATTTTAGTTGTGTATTATCTTAATATTTTTAGTTAAACTCATTTCTTTTTAGCACAAATAGAGTTCTTTATTTTGAAACCCTTTTGGAAATATTACATTCTTTGCATATGTAGTGGAGATGTAAAAACTATTGCAGGATTTAAGCTAATTCTTCTTGGATAGGTATTCTACATCTGCTCAAATAAGAATCTTTGATTCAACGGTAAATTTTCTTTGAATAATCTCATTCAGTTTGTTTTGGTTAGCACTCATTGAATATTATTGTTAGCATTTTCTTTAAAAATTTTACTTGAAAATTATATATATGTATGATTTCTGGAAAATGATCTTAGGTCATCCTTGATTTAATTTTGAGCCTTAGCCATTTATTTTACAAAATTATATCCCTAGTTAGTCATGATTGAGCCTTTAAAGTATGATTTCTTTTTCATGTAACCCCTATGATGATCGAGCCATAAAAAGATATATTTAACATACCTTTGTTATCTAATTTTCTTGCACCCTCTGATAAATCAGTATGATACAGAAAGACAAGAGCAAAAGAAAAGAAAATGGTGGCTACTGTTCAAAGGAAGAAAAGTTTGTGGAAACAACCAAAAAAGAAAGAGAAAGAAAAACAGAAAATGGCCAAGAAAGTGAAAAATGAGGAAAGTATATTATGTATAAAAAGTCCAAAAAAATAAAAAAGAGGTGTGCCACACAATATTAAGAAAGGATAGCTCTTGAATACTCTTGACGTCATTTCTTAAACCAAAAACCTATGACCACATTACAACCCTAAAAAAGTCTTTTTTGATTCCAAAAGTCATACATGTGTATTATTTCTACCTATGCAAAAAAAGGAAAATGTTAATAATATGTTTAATGTAGTGTTAATATCCTTTCACGAGATTATGTCAAACTCCGGGTCTATTTAAATAACCGTTCTTTTGATATATTACATGTGATATTACCTTGCTTTGAAAGTAATATTCTAATCACATTTAATTACTAAGTGAATAACTACAATAACGCATTTCTATTATTTGCCGAGTGTATTTCAGGAGAGGATTGACATCAAGGCCACCATGAAAGAGTATAATATTTCCTGAATGATTTTTGAGATAAAGAAATCATTGCACACACACATAAGTTTTTCTAAAAATATATGGATAATATTATAGCTAACATGTGTTACTCTTATGGTGATCAGAAAAAGGAAGCATTTTAGCAACGCAAAGGAATATTGATTTAATTTTATCCATGAAAAATATGAATTATGAACTCCTAACTATTGAAGTTTGTAGGTATCTTCACTGGAAACCTTCATGAGACAAAACTCGTGCACTAGGGATCACCTAGGGGTTTAACGGCTTACTGCATATGCTAAATGAAATCGTGAAATCTATGAAAGTGATTTTATTTTGTTAATTATTATTTTTACTGGGGACTGGTAATGTTTAGGTTGGGGAGTGTGCTTAATCCTAATTAGTGTGTAAATTAAAGTAGATTAATAGGTTAATTATGTAGATTAAAATAGTTGAATTATGTGTAATTAGGGTTAATGTGTAGGATGTTGTTAATTTCAAGGTTTTGTGTGGAAATTATGGAGAGAAATCTGTCAAAGCCTAAACCAACAAAGGATGCAAGTGTATTTCCAATAAATAACCTGGCAGAACAGTGTGGAAGATCACCACAACAATCCAGTGCATCTTCACCATCCGGACAGTGGTGATGGCGTCCAGATGGTAGTCAAAGGCGGTTATATCCTTCTTCTTCATTCCAGTATATTCCCTTAGCCTATATATAGGCCTACACAGTTTAATTTTTGGGGGAGCTAAGGAAGAGAGCTGAAAGCATAAATCCAAAGAGAGATTCGAGAAGAATAAGAAAGAATCAAGAGGGAGATCCTGTCCAACCTACTCTCTAGCCATAATTTCTGTTATTTCTACATTTCTGTTATACCTTTCTACTTGGAGGGTTGAACATCTGCCACCTTGTGCCTTAATCAGTATGAAGGGTGGTTGTATTTCAAATATTCCTCGGGAGAGGAGTGTGTGTTTTATTTAGAATTGTAATGACACTTACTTGCACTTCTTGCTTGTTAATAGCAATGGGATATGAGTAGTTTACTTTCACTCTTCAATGAAGGGTGAACATATGTGTATTATGTTTTAATTTATGCAAATGCCGAGTTTAATTATGCTTTATTGTTATATCTACCTCCCTTTATTGATGGATTGTTATATTTATAATATGCTCATGGTTATGATCACCGAGCGGTACTTAATATTCTATACCATACTATCTATTATTTATATAATTCATTTATGATACAGTGATGCACGTGGTTGGGCATTACCTAAAAGTTGATTGATTGTTTATAGATGGTTTAAGTCTCAGCATAGCCAATACTTTTGATTTAATGCGTAAACCGTAATCTCGTCATTAGTGAATCATCAACCAGCCGGTTGAATATCTACAATGTTCCAACTAAATAGCTCGCCTTCCGGTTCACTAGGATTGTTTCACCAACACATGGTACATAACTGCCAATTGAGTACTTCAAGAAATTCCTCTTGAATGGCTTGCCTTTTGGTTTTCTTGGATTACTTGATTGTTGCATATATCTTTCAGCTAACTTAACCAGTTTTGTGTTATGGTTTATTATACATCATACCTATTGGTTGACTTTCCAGTAACCAGGGAGTTAATTGCTGTAAGGTGGCATTTCAAGTATTTAACCAATATAAAGCATATGAGATCTTTGAACTGAAGGGTACTTTTTATATTATTGTCTTTTACTAATTTACCTATGCATTTTATTCACCATTACAAGCTCACATCACAAGTTATCTCATGTTACACTACTTTAATAACAATTTCTATGTTCTTTTCTTCAATTCCAGTTATTTAAACTCTTCGTGGGATAGATCTCAAACTTAAACAGAGAAAATTGCAATTCGATCAGTTATAATGGGTGTATGATGTAAAGTAGGTCACAATACAGGTCGAATCACATTCTATAAGATATATTTCTTAACA
Source organism: Ilex paraguariensis (assembly GCA_963454935.2). Classification (NCBI taxonomy): domain Eukaryota; kingdom Viridiplantae; phylum Streptophyta; class Magnoliopsida; order Aquifoliales; family Aquifoliaceae; genus Ilex; species Ilex paraguariensis. Next base: position 16,674 of record CAUOFW020001031.1, on the reverse strand, counting down.
TCCTTCCTTCTTGAAACTTTTGGATCATAAACTTAAAGCATCATGACTAGGGACCTAGTTGAGATTTACGTTGTGACTTTATGGAATTAGCTAATCACATTTGAGAAATTTTCTAACACATTCCTTAGTTAAGAGATTTGTCCTACTAATCTTCATACTAAAGTCGCGAAATAAGAGTGACATTCTTTGCCAAATTCTTCTCATCTTTTAAATTAGGGCCCTAAAATGGGGCAAGTCGATTAAAGACTTTTTGACATATCAACCAACTGAAGATGAAAATGAAAATGGTGGCCCTAATTATGTTGTTTTCCTATTGAAAGTACCTTTGCAAAGAGCTCCATTGTAGCTTCCAAGAAGAATTTATTTTTCCCCTTGTCATAAATTTTCAAAGACGCAACAAAACTAGAACCTAAAAAAAATTGTGTGCCAACTAGGTTTGAATTTTCAAACCTTGAATTTTAAATCCATAACCAGAGATTAAGCAACACTCATTAATTGCCCAAGCATTTCCAATAGTTATCGTCGTCTACAACAACACAAAAGAAACAGTTGGTGGGAAAGAGGAATCAAAAAGAGAGAGAGAGATAATTTTTGAAGTTTTTAAAGTCTTTATATATGAAAATGGTGTTTCATCTTGGTTTTTTCCTTTCCATTCACTCGGATCTCTTTTGTTTCATCTATTTAGTTTGGATCCTTCTTTTCTTCCAAAAAAAGGTAAGGAGAAAGATCTTCTTCAATGGATCCCTCAAATTCTTGTTTAGTCCCTTTCGTTTCGAAAGTTGTTTCTATTTCTACATCTATAGATGACTTTCAAAGTAGAATGTATAGGTAGTATTTCTTTTATAAGGATTGTGACACCCCAAAATCTGGGGGTGCGTTGATCACCCATCAACCCGCGCAATATCCGTGGATACCGAGTAACTCGATATCGCGCCGTAATGTCCCATTCACCGGGATCCATAATTTAACAAATTCGGGCAGAGTCTCCTTTGTACGGGAGCTCTACCCAAAACACAACCTGTGCAACATACATTCACATGACCCATTCGAGGCCCAATATAAAATAATGACCACACCGGGTCCATTTATCCATACTTTTGACGCCCCTAAAATCGGGGTTCCTATGTCAATATATGAATTGTGACATTGAATTGTAAAAGTGTGACATTAGTGTGTAAAAATGTAACATGACGTGTAAAAGTGTAACATGGCCTGTAAAAGTGTAACATGGCCTAAAAAAGGGTAACACTGTCATGTACCACTGTGATCTATAACACATCACACCTATGCATCAAACATAGTTAATATAAATTCAAATTTCAATCCTTTTACATACATTACATGCCAAAATTTAATTACAAGTCTACTTTTACAAAAAAACATGGATGGAAAGCCACCAGTCGGCTTTTCTTCCTCCTTAAGTGCCCGAGTGAGTGCCGTCCCTTGGCGTATGAACTGTACCTGAAATGTTTCCCGTATAGAGTGAGCTACGCTCAGTAGAAAGTTTCCTACAGAGGCTACTCCCCTCCTAGATGCATATGCAATGGTTTTATGCAACTTTCCACAACAAGTCCACCTTCCAACAATTACACGCAATGAAATGTTGGAAAATTTATGATGCCATGACATGTAATGAGACGAAACTCACCCATGCATACTATCCCGAGCCCACACCGACTCTCACACGCAATGCGATGCATATGTGTAAAACAACATCCTTGATGAAGGCACAACCAAAGATCATTTTGGAATCAAACCATATTTCGTAAAACCAATTCATTCTTAGATGTTTCCCATTAAATGAATAATTTATATATTAAAATCATGTGCCCTTATTGGGTATCGGATTCAGGAATCGCACCTCCGGTTCCGTACGCCGTTACACTTTTTTGAAATTTCACTGCCGGTAAGTGTATGAACCAAGTGGCCGGGCCTCTCACCCGAGGGAGTGTCTATCCCTTCTTGCTAACCCGACACAAGTTTTCTCATGCAACATGCAACTCCGTGGGATCTTCGATCCAACATCTCCGAGTCCACACATTAAGTACCAAGAATGGTAATTGATTACTCCATGCATACCCACTCACACCCATGTCTAAGCCCATGAATGTGATGCAACCTCATGCTCAAAATGCAATAAATGCCATGTGAGCAATATAAATCACATATCATCAATCCCATGGAATTCATATCATATACATAGAATTTCTATAAAGCCTCATTATGCTAAATATACCAAACAAGTTTATGGCCATATATCATAACAAGCCCAACATGTTATTTATATCAACATAACAATATGGAATCATACAAGGCATTTAATAAAACACCTTCAAGGCAAAGATTTCATGTTGTCACATAATATTGCCTACGCACACTTTAACATCCTCAAGTGTCAAGAAATGGGTTCACATAGCCCACACATATCAATTTATACTAGAATTGGATTAAAGTCATTTCCTAGACTCATTTTCCATTTCCATGCCCATACATATACATATAGGTCAATATCTATACATACACATATGACCACATACTCCCAACCATTCCTATAGGCCTTCTAGGTTAAGAATAAATGCAAGTAGGAGAACCCCCTACCTCTTGGAGCGTAGAATAAAGGTAGAACTTCAAGAAAAACTTTTCAAGCTCCAAACTCTTTGATTTCAAAAAATTTCCCTTCGTGGATCTTTGGTGAAATCACTCGTTCTTGGTATCCACGCGTAGCCCTCGTCGCGTAGAACGACTTTAGTTCTTGGCTCAAACGATTTCGACTGATAAAGCTCCGGGAAATCGCAAGAGAAAGCCTTGGATTACCCTTTCTCTTTTCTCTCTTCTCTTCTCACATTGGGCAACTGAGCATGTGGGTGAAATATCTAATTTTCAGATATTTTACCCCCTATTTAAATCAGATATTTCACCCCTATTTATACTTTCCAAGGCTTGGCCCAAGTCGCGCCACGTGTCCCCTTTTGTTCTGGTCCGTTTTCGTCCCGAAACGATTAAATTTCATACCGGTTTAAGCTCAAAATATTTTATATGAACTTTATTTAAAATATTGTCCAACTTTCAAAATTTTTATAAAATTTTTATTTTTTTGGAGTCACCGGACGCCCGTCGCCTTGAAAAACGTGAAAAACTCGACTATTTCAGAATTTGACGAAAATTGACAGGACAACTAGATTTCGCGATGCAAATCCAATAGTGAGGTCCGTTGTCTCATCTGAGCTCTATAAAAATATGTATTTTAAAGACGCATTAGGATGACAAATTACTATTTTGCCCTTTTTAAGAAAAAATTTAAATTTTTCTCGGGTTTCACATTCTCCCCCCTTTAAAAGAATTTCGTCCCCGAAATTCACATACACATGCACATATAATCACATGCATATGCAATAGTCAAATAATACTAAATGACCATAAAAATGTACCTACATCCTCGAACAAGAAAGGGTAATTGATATAGATAGTGTCCTCGCCCTCCCATGTCGCCTCCTCCATTCCTCGGTGCTACCACAACACCTTCACTAGCTGCACGATCTTGCCTCGCAAAACCTGTTCTCGGTTATCCATGATGCGCACCGGTCCCTCCTCGAAGGTCCCATCCGTATCAATAGTCAACTCACTCCAATCTACCACATGTGTCGGATCTGGAGTATACTTTTGAAGCATAGAGACATGGAATACAGCATGAACACCCAATAAATTTGGTGGTAATGCCAACCGGTAAGCCACTGCACCCACCCTCTCGAGTACCTCGAAGGGCCCGATATACCTTGGCGACAGCTTTCCCCGCTTACCAAACCTGATCACTCCTCTCTTAGGCATCACCTTAAAGAAGACATGATCTCTCACCTCAAACTCTAGAGGTCGTTGCCGTCTATCAGCATAGCTCTTCTACCGGCTCTGAACCGTAAGAAGACGCTTTCGAATCAAGTCCACCTTTTCTGAGGTGTCTCTAACCAATTTCGGACTCGTAGAAGACCTCTCTCCTATCTCCGTCCAACATACCGGAGAATGACATGGCCTCTCATATAGCATCTCATAGGGTGCCATCTGTATACTCGCCTGATAACTATTGTTATAGGCGAACTCCACCAATGGCAAGTGATCTTCCCAACTACCCTTGAGATCCAGGACGCATGCCCGTAGCATGTCCTCTAATGTCTGGATAGTCCTCTCTGGCTGACCGTCTGTCTGGGGATGAAAAGCAGTGTTCATCATCAGTTGTGTCCCCATGGCCCGTTGAAAACTCTCCCAAAAATGAGCCGTAAACCTAGGATCCCGATCTGATATTATAGAGACGGGTACCCTATGCAACCGGACAATCTCCCGCATATACAACCTGTAGAATTCCTCCAGTATGAAGGTCATCCGCACAGCCAAAAAGTGTGCCGACTTAGTAAGCCGGTCCACTATCACCCACACCGCATCATGCCCCTATGATGTCCATGGCAAATGGGTCACAAAATTCATCGTGACATACTCCCACTTCCACTCAGCTACCTCCAAAGGCTGGAGTAAACCTCCTGGTCTCTGGTGTTCAGCCTTAACCTGCTGACATGTGAGACATCGACTGATAAAGTTGCCAACTTGCCTCTTCATTCCACTCCAGTAATACTGGCGATGAAGATCATCATACATCTTCGTGCCCCCTAGATGAACCGCAAAATAGGAGCAATGAAACTCCCTAAGGGTCTCCTCTCTCAGATCCACCAATTGAGGAACCACAACGCTTCCTAGATACCGAAGACTACCATTCGAGTGAATAACCCAGCCCTCGTCACCTGTACCTGCCTGTACATGGTCCCGGATGGACAATAGCTTTGTGTCCTGACTCTAGGACTCAATCACCCTGCTTAGTAGAGACGGCGTAGCCACACAAATCCCCAAAGTACCCTGAGCCTAACTCATATAACATAGCCCGAACTGTCCCACAGTCTCGAGCATCTGTCACTCTCACGAAGCCACACTAGCCACAACTCCCCGTGACTTTCAGCTGAGTGCATCAGCCACCACATTTACTTTACCGGGATGGTAATGTAAAGTGAAGTCATAATCTTTGAGGTACTCCATCCACCCGCGTTGCCTCATGTTGAGATCCCGCTATGTAAAAATATACTTCAGGCTCTTGTGATCCGAAAATACTTTAAACTGCTCATCATACAGGTAGTGACGCCAAGCCTTCAAGGCAAAGACAATGGTCGCCAACTCCATGTCATGTGTGGGATAATTCTGCTCGTGATTCTTTAGCTGCCGAGAACTAAAAGCTACTACCCTCCCAGACTGCATCAAAACACATCCTAGCCCGTCCTTCGAGGCATCACAATAGACCGTGTAGCTCTGTCCCGTTCTGGAACTATCAGAATAGGAGTTGAAGTAAGCCTCCTCTTTAACTACTAGAATGCATTCTCACAAGAATCATTCCACACAAACTTGACCTCTTTCCGGGTCAACTTCGTCATAGGCGCAACCAATCGGGAGAAATCCTCAATAAACTGCCGGTAGTACCCCGTCAATCCCAAGAAACTACGTATCTCGAAGACTGACTTCAGTCTCTCCTAATTCATAACTGCCTCAACCTTCTCTGGGTCCATAGATACACCCAAAGCTGCCACTACATGCCCCAAAAATTTCACCTCAGTAAGCCAGAATTCACACTTGCTGAACTTGGCGTACAACTGATAATCTCTCAATGTCTGGAGAACAATTCTCAAATGACCCTTATGTTCCTCCTCAAACTTGGAGTAGATCAAGATGCCATCAACGAAGACCACGACAAATTGACCTAAATAGGGTTGGAATATCCTATGCATGAGATCCATGAATGTTGCTGGAGCATTCGTCAACCCAAATGGCATCACTGTGAACCCGAAATGCCCATACCACGTTCTGAACGCCGTCTTAGGGATGTCTACCTCCTTAACCCTCAATTGATGGTCACTGGTACGGAGATCTATCTTGGAGTAGACTCACACCCCTCTCAGCTGATCAAACAAGTCATCAATCTTCGGCAAAGGGTACCTATTCTTGATAGTAACCCTATTCAACTGCCGATAGTCTATGCACAATCGAAGGATTTTATCCTTCTTCTTGGCAAACAACACCGGAGTGCCCCAAGGTAAAGTGCTCGGTCTAATGAAGCCCTTGTCCAATAATTCTTGCAACTGGACCTTGAGTTCTTGCAACTCAGCTGGTGCCATCATGTGTAGAGTCATAGAGATTGGCGATGTATCAGAATGCAACTCAATGGTGAAGTCTACATCCCTATGTGGAGGTAATTCCGGTAGCTCATCCAAAAAAATATCCTCATACTCACATACAACCCGAGAAAAGCCCAACTCCTGTTTCTCCTCGTCCTCTAGGGTAAGGCTTGTAAGTCAACCCATCAACTGTCCGTGCCATCTAGAGTCGTACACGGCCTAAGGTAAAACATCACGCTTTTCCCCCTGGAACTTGAAACAAATACCTTCCGGCATAAAAGTCGTGACCCTCTTCTGATCACAATCAATGACGACTCGATGTGCCGTCAACTAATCCATACCAAGGATCACATCAAACTCAGACATGTCTATGACCCTAAGGTCCACGGTGAGTAGAATCCCTGAGATCTCTAGCTCACAACCCTGACATAACTGATCAATTCTCACCCTAGCTCCTAGGAGAGAACTCATATGCAATGGCTCTTCCAAGGTATCAACCTCTAAGCCCAAGTCTTTCACACATGATGCAGCAATAAAAAAAATACGATGCATCAGAATCGAACAATACTTTAGCCCATAGACGAGAGAGTAAGAATGTACCCTGTATCACCGATAGATCTGCCGGCTTAGTCTGTGGCATAATGGCGTAGACACGCCCCTAAGTCCCTGAAGTCCCAGCTTGTGAGCCCTGGCCTCGTCCTTAACCTATGCCTTGGCCCATCTGGCCAGCTTGCGATGTCCCCGCACGAGAAGTAGTAGGGCCTTGAGCTGCACCCTGGAACTGGTACTAGCTGTCCTGACCCATAGTAGGGTAGTGAGGAGCATACTGTGTTTGTGGTTGCCCCACTGAAGTCTAAGACTGCGATGACCCATGACCCTGGGATCCTTGCCTCTAAGGACAATCCCTCTTCATGTGTCCTGGTTGGTTGTACTGATAGCAAGTCAGTTGGCCCGCTTGATAAGAAGGCCTACGATTTCTTCCACCCTGGGAAGACTGACCTTGGCCTTGGCCCTGATCGCTACGGCCCTGTCCCTGAAATCCTTGCGGAGCAGAGGTCCGTTGTTTCTTTCTCGCACTAGAAGAAGAGGATTGGCCCTCTTTCTTCTTGTCTTTTGCACCAGACTCCCGGATGCTCCTTGCGTCATCCACATCTCTCTCAATGGCCATAGCAGTCGCGACCATCGAGTCTAAGTCTTGCAGAAGAAGACCCACAAATTTACCCCAGATGGACAACTTAAGACCATCCTCAAACTTCCTCACTTTGGCCATATCTGTGGCCACGTAGTCATCGGTGAAACGGGCTAACTCTGTGAACTTAGCCACATACTCCATCACTATCATCGTCCCTTGTCTCAAGTCTAAGAACTCCCGAGCCTTTGCATGTTGAGCAGCCGTTGGGAAGTACTTGCCCATAAAGAGCTCCTTGAATTCTGCCCATGTCATTACCTCCAAGTTCTTGGAGTCCTTGACCTAATCCCACCACACTTGGGATTCTCCCTCTAGCTGAAAAGTATCTAGCATTAACTTCATGGCATCGGAGGTAATCTCCATAGCCCTTAAGATCTTATCCACTTATTAGAACCAATGGTTAGCCACCATAGGATCCGCCCCTCCCAGAAAGATCGGAGGATTGTGTGCCTTGAACTTCTGGAGGTGACTTGAACCTCCTTGACTCCCATTTGCACTTGTTTGTGCAATAGTAGCGGCCGTAGCACTATATTGTGTAATGGTAGCCGCCGCCGCACCAATAGCCTCCATGAAGGCTTGTTGGTCAAAGGCCGGTGGTAGTGGTTGGTTGTTCCGTCCACCCTGACATCCCCTTCCTCTAGTTGCCATCTACACACACATAAGATAGCAATAGATTATTTAGTTGCCATCTACACACACATAAGATAGCAATAGATCAATTACTTAATATCCGAAGTTAGGGATCAAGTATTTAAACTTGGAGATTTTCCTCCTTGCTTCACTAGTAGTGCGTGTGCCACCTACTAGTAGACATTTACACATAGAACTATACCATTCATTCCTTTTTCCGAACCTAAGGTTATATTTTCTAACCCTAGTGTTTCTCTTTTCCATATGCCTTTCACCATGCATACAATTCACATAACACATAGCACATAATCATGTAGCAAAATTTAGCACATAACATGAAATGCACAATGAATGCAATGGTCTAAACCCATGCCCTTCAAGACCTAGGTAAATCGTATACCTATGCTCTGATACCAAGTTGTGACACCCCAAAATTCAAGGGTCCGTTGATCACCCATCAACCTGTGGAATACCCGTGGATACCAAGTAACTCAATATCGTGACGTAATGTCCCATTTACCAGGATCCATAATTTAACAAAATTCGGGCAGAGTCTCCTTTGTACGGGGAGCTCTACCCAAAACACAACCTGTACAATATACATTCACATGACCCTTTCGAGGCCCAATATAAAATAATGACCACACCGGATCCATTTATCCATACTTTTGACACCCCTAAAACCGGGGTTCCTATGTCAATATATGAAGTGTGACATTAGTGTGTAAAAGTGTAACATGACGTGTAAAAAGTGTAACATGGCCTGTAAAAGTGTAACATGGCCTGAAAAAGGGTAACACTGCCATGTACCACTATGATCTATAACACATCACACCTATGCATCAAATATAGTTAATATAAATTCAAATTCCAATCCTTTTACATACATTACATGCCAAAATTTAATTACAAGTCTACTTTTACAAAAAACATGGATGGAAAGCCACAAGTCGGCTTTCTTCCTCCTTAAGTGCCCGAGTGAGTGTCGTCCCTCGGCGTATGACCCGTACCTGAAATATTTCCCGTATAGGGTGAGCCACGCTCAGTAGAAAGTTTCCTACAGAGGCTACTCCCCTCCTAGATGCATATGCAATGGTTTTATGCAACTTTCCACAACAAGTCCACCTTCCAACAATTACATGCAATGAAATGTTGGAAAATTTATGATGCCATGACATGTAATGAGATGAAACTCACCCATGCATACTATCCCGAGCCCACACCGACTCTCACACGCAATGCGATGGATATGTGTAAAACAACATCCTTGATGAAGACACATCCAAAGATCATTTTGGAATCAAACCATATTTCATAAAACCAATTCATTCTTAGATGTTTCCCATCAAATGAATAATTTATATATTAAAATCATGTGCCCTTATTGGGTATCAGATTCAAGAATCGCACCTCCAGCTCCATACGCCGTTACACTTTTTTGGAATTTCACCGCCGGTAAGTGTATAAACCAAGTGGTCGGGCCTCTCACCCGAGGGAGTGTCTACCCCTTCTTGCTAACCCAACACAAGTTTTCTCATGCAACATGCAACTCTGTGGGATCTTCGATCCAACATCTCCGAGTCCATACATCAAGTACCAAGAATGGTAATTGATTACTCCATGCATACCCACTCACACCCATGTCTAAGCCCATGAATGTGATGCAACCTCATGCTCAAAATGCAATAAATGTCATGTGAGAAATATAAATCCCATGGAATTCATATCATATGCATAGAATTTCCATAAAGCCTCATTATGCTCAATATACCAAACAAGTGTATGGCCATATATCATAACAAGCCAACATGTTATTTATATCAACATAACAATATGGAATCATACAAGACATTTAATCAAACACCTTCAAGGCAAAGATTTCATGTTATCACATAATATTGCCTACGCACACTTCAACATCCTCAAGTGTCAAGAAATGGGTTCACATAGCGCACACATATCAATTTATACTAGAATTGGATTGAAGTCATTTCCTAGTCTCATTTTCCATTTCCATGCCCATACACATACATATAGGTCAATATCTGTACATACACATAAAACCATATCCTGCCAACCATTCCTATAGGCCTTCTAGGTTAAGAATAAACCCAAGTAGGAGAACCCCCTACCTCTTGGAGCGTAGAACGAAGGTAGAGCTTCCAGAAAAACTTCCCAAGCTCCAAACTCTTTGTGTGACACCCCAAATTCATGGGGTCCGTTAATTTCCCATCAACTCATGGAATGCCCGTGGATACCGTATAACTCGATATCGCACCGTTGTGTCCCATTTACCAGGATCCATAATTTAACGAAATTCGGGCAGAGTCTCCTTTGTACGGGAAGCTCTACCCCAAAACACAATCTGTGCAATCAACATTTACATGACCCATCCGAGGTCCAATATAATACCATAACCACACAGGGTCCATTTTATACATAAAACTTGACCACACCGGGTCCAATCATCATATTTATATCAAAATATGCAAGGTTATATTAAAACAGTCCATATATACTCTATTACAATTCCTTTACACATTACATGCCAAAATTTAATTACAAATCTACTTTTACAAAAAAAAATGGATTGGAAGCCACAAGTCGACTTTTCTTCAACCATGTGACCCGGATTGTGAGCCGTCCATTGGTGCATGACCCACACCTGAAATGTTTCCCGTATAGGGTGAGCCAATGCCCAGTAGAATAATCCCTACAGAGGCTACTCATCACCTAAAATGCATATGCAATGTATAAATGCAACATTTCACAACAAGTATTCCCTCCAACAATAACATATAATACAATGTTGGAAAATCATGATGCCATGCCAAGTAATGAGATGAAACTCACCCATGCATGCTATCCCGAGCCCACACCGACTCCCACAACACAATGCGACACTTACGTGTAAAACAAACGTCTTTGATGAAACACATCCAAAGATCATTTTGAAATCAACCATATGTCATAAAACTAATTCATTCTTGGATGTTTCCCATCAAATGAATAATTTATATATCAAAATCATGTGCCTTTATGGGGTATCGGATTCAGGAATCGCACCTCCGGCTCCGTACGCCGTTACACTTTTCTGGAATTTCACCGCCGGTAAGTGTATGAACCAAGTGGTCGGGTTTTTCACCCGAGGGAGTGTCTAGCCCTACTTGCTATACCCGACACAAGTTTTCTTATGCATGTCACCGTGCGACTCCGTAGGACATTCCATCCCACTTTCCCGAGCCTACCATCAAGAACCAATGTTGGTGTTGATCACCCCATGCAACCCTACACCCACACTCATGCATGTAGCCCATGAATGTGATGTTAATTCCATGTCCATATTGCAATGCATGCCAAATGACAATTTTTAAATATCATTGTATACCATGACAATTAATATCATTTGCATATAATCACATAACCATTTCAAGTTCAATATATCCAAGAGCATATATCAACACTCCATCAACATGATAACACATAATACATGCTAATATTACATTTCATTCACAAGGCATAATATAAAACACAAAGCATGCCCACATGATCCCAATTTTCAAGGGATTACATAAATACTTCCATATACCAAAATCAAGCCAAGATTTTATATGGATCATTCAAACAAAATAAAAATCAGAATATATGATTTTTATATAATCAATTATCTAAACATTCAAGAAATCACAAACTAGCACTTTCTAACTACCAATTCACACTAAAATTGATCCTACCCATTTCCATAGCACCAATCATAATGGAAAAATCTTAGAAATACCCAAAACAGCCCACATGAACCCTATGGACACCTTAGGTTAGAAATAGGTCCGAGTAGGAGGAACCCTACCTCTTGAAGCGTAAAGAATTTGTAGGAAGCCTCAAGAACAAGATTGAAGTCCAAAGCTTAGATTTCTCCAAAATCCTCCCTTTGAATCTTCGGTGAAAATCTTTGTTTTTGGTACCCACGCGTAGCTCTCGTCGCGTAGATCGACTTTAATTCTTGGCCCGACGAATTCCGACCGACGGAACTCCGAGAATCGGCGAAAGAAAGCTTGAAGAATTTTATTTTTTCTCCTTAGCTCTTTGGTTTGATCCAGCCGGCAGCAAATGAAGAAAATGAAGAGCAAATATCTGATTTGCTCACTTTTATACCTTCTAAACACTTGGCCCTCGTCGCGCCAAGTGTCGTCCTTTGTCCGGGTCCGTTTTCATCCCGAAACGATTAAATTTCGTACCGATTTAAACTCAAAATATTTTATATGAACTTTATTTAAAATATTTTTTAAATTTTCAAATTTTTATAAAAATTTCGTTTTTAGGGGTCATCGAACACCCGTCACCTCGAAAAACGTGAAAAATCTGACTATCTCAGAATTCGACGAAATTTGTCTGGGTAACTAGATTTCGTGAGACGAATCCAACGGTGAGGTCCGTTTCATCATCCGAGGTCTATAAAAATACCAGTTTTTTTTTTAACTCACACTATAATGGCAAATTACCATTTTCCGTTTTTTTTTTTTTCAGAAAAAGTTAAAATTTTTCCCGGGTTTCACATTCTTCCTCCCTTAAAAGAATTTCGTCCCCGAAATTCACATACACATGCACATACAATCACATGCATATGCAAAAGTCAATTAATGGTAAATGACCAGAAGAATATACCTCCATCCTCGAACAAGAAAGGATAACTAGTACGGACAGTGTCCTCGCGCTCCCATGTTGCCTCCTCTACTCCTCGATGCTGCCACAGCACCTTCACTAGCCGCACGGTTTTGCCTCGCAAAACCTGTTCCCGGCTATCCATGATGCGCACCGGTCCCTCCTCGAAAGTCCCATCAGCATCAACAACAAGCTCTCCCCAATCCACCACATGAGTCGGATGTGGGGTGTACTTCCGAAGCATAGAGACATGGAATACTGCATGAACACTCGATAGATTTGGCGGTAATGCCAACCGGTAAGCAACTGTACCCACTCTCTCAAGTACCTCGAAGGGCCCGATGTATCTCGGTGACAGCTTCCCCCGCTTACCAAACCGGACCACTCCTCTCTTAGGCATAACCTTCAAGAAGACATGATCTCCCACCTCAAACTCTAGAGGTCGCCGCCGTCTATCAGCATAACTCTTTTGCCGGCTTTGAGCCGTGAGAAGACGCTTCCGAATCAAGTCCACCTTCTCCGAGGTGTCTCTGATCAATTCCGGACCCGTAGAAGACCTCTCTCCTACCTCCGTCCAACAAACCGGAGAACGACATGGCCTCCCATATAGTGCCTCATAGGGTGCCATCTCTATGCTCGCCTGGTAACTGTTATTGTATGCAAACTCCACCAAGGATAAGTGATCTTCCCAGCTACCCTTAAGATCTAGGACGCATGCCCGTAGCATGTCCTCTAAAGTCTGGATAGTCCTCTCAGACTGACCGTCTGTCTGGGGATGAAAAGCAGTGCTCATCATTAATTGTGTCCCCATGGCTCGCTGGAAACTCTCCCAAAAATGAGCCGTAAACCTGGGATCCCGGTCCGATACAATAGATACAGGTACTCCATGCAGCCGGACAATCTCCCGTATATACAACCTGCAGAATTCCTCCAATGTGAAGGTCATCCGCACAGCCAAAAAGTGTGCCGACTTAGTAAGCCGGTCCACTATCACCCACACCGCGTCATGACCCCGCGATGTCCGTGGCAAATGGGTCACAAAATCCATCGTGATATGCTCCCACTTCCACTCAGCTACCTCCAAAGGCTGGAGTAATCCCGCTGGTCTCTGGTGTTCAGCCTTAACCTGCTGACACGTGAGACATCGACTGACAAAATCGCCAACCTGCCTCTTCATTCCACTCCAGTAATACTGGCGACGAAGATCATGATACATCTTTGTGCCCCCTGGATGAACTGCAAAACGGGAGCAATGAAACTCCCTAAGGATCTCCTCCCTCAGATCTGCCAATTGAGGAACCACAACCCTTCCTCGATATCGAAGACTACCATCTGAGTGAGTAGCCCAGCCCTCGTCACCCATACCTGCCTGTACACGGTCCCGGATGAACAATAGCTCCGTGTCCTGACTCTGGGACTCAATCACCCTGCTCAGCAGAGACGGTATAGTCACCAAACTCCCCAAAGTACCCTGAGCCTGACCCATATAACATAGCCCGAACTGTCCCACAGTCTCGAGCATCTGCCACTCCCGGGAAGCTACACTAGCTAAAACTCTCTGTGACCTTCGGCTAAGTGCATCAGCCACCACGTTTGCCTTACCAGGATGGTAATGCAAAGTGAAGTCATAGTCCTCTAAATACTCCATCCACCGGCGTTGCCTCATGTTAAGGTCCCGCTGTGTAAAAATATACTTCAAACTCTTGTGGTCCGAAAATACTTCAAACTGCTCACCATACAGGTAGTGACGCCAAGCCTTCAAGGCAAAGACAATGGCTGCTAACTCCATGTCATGTGTGGGGTAATTCTGCTCGTGATTCTTTAGCTGTCGAGAACCATAAGCTACTACCCTCCCAGACTGCATCAAAACACATCCCAGCCCGTCCTTCGAGGCATCACAATAGACCGTGTACCTCTGTCCTCGTTCTGGAACTATCAGAATAGGAGCTGAAGTAAGCCTCTTCTTCAACTCTTGGAATGCATTCTCACAAGAATCATTCCACACAAACTTGACATCTTTCCGGGTCAACTTCGTCATAGGTGCAGCCAATCGAGAGAAATCCTCAATAAACCGCCGGTAATACCCCGCCAATCCCAAGAAACTACGTATCTCGAAGACTGACTTCGGTCTCTCCCAATTCATAACTGCCTCAACCTTCTCCGGGTCCACGGATACACCCGAAGCCGACACCACGTGTCCCAGAAATTTCACCTCAGTAAGCCAGAATTCACACTTGCTGAACTTGGCATATAACTGATAATCTCTCAATGTCTGGAGAACAATTCTCAAGTGACTCTCATGCTCCTCCTCAGACTTGGAGTAGATCAAGATGTCATCAACAAAAACCACAACAAATTGATCTAAATAGGGTTGGAACACCCTGTGCATGAGGTCCATGAATGCCGCTGGAGCATTGGTCAATCCAAATGGCATCACTGTGAACTCGAAATGCCCATACCGCGTTCTAAACGCCGTCTTAGGAATATCTTCCTCCCTAACCCTCAATTGATGGTAACCGGTTCTAAGATCTATCTTGGAATAGACTCGTGCCCCCCTCAGCTGATCAAACAAGTCATCAATCCTCGGCAAAGGGTACCTATTCTTGATAGTGACCCTATTCAACTTTCGGTAATCAATACACAACCGAAGAGTCTTATCTTTCTTCTTAGCAAACAGAAACGGAGCGCCCCAAGGTGAAGTGCTCGGTCTAATAAACCCCTTGTCCAACAATTCTTGCAATTGTACCTTGAGTTCTTGCAACTCAGTAGGCGCCATCCTGTGTGGTGTCATAGAGATGGGAGATGTATCGAGATGCAACTCTATAGTGAAGTCCACATCCCTATGTGGAGGTAATCCCGGTAGTTCATCCGGAAAAATATCCTCATAATCACACACAACCCGAGGTAGACTTAACTCCTGCCTCGCCTCGTCTTCAAGGGTCAGGCTTGCTAGCCAACCCATCAGCTGCCCATGCCATCTGGAGTCGTATACTGCTTGGGGTAAAGCATCGTGCTTATCCCCTTGAAACATGAAACAAACCCCATCCGTGTGTAAGCAGTGATTCGCTTTCGATCACAATCAATGACGACTCGGTGTGCCGCCAACCAATCCATCCCAAGGATCACATCGAACTCCGACATGTCCATGACTCGAAGGTCCATAGTGAGTAGAATCCCTGAGATCTCCAACTCACACCCCCGACATATCTGATCAACCCTCACCCTAGCACCTAGGGGAGAACTCACATGCAATGGCTCTTTCAAGGTCTCAACCTCTAAGCCCAAGTCATCCACACAAGATGCAGCAATAAATGAATGAGATGCACCAGAATCAAATAACACTCTAGCCCATAAGCGGGAAAGTAGAAATGTACCCTGTATCACCGACGGATCTGCCAGCCCAGTCTGTGGCATCATGGCGTAGACACGCCCCGGAGTCCCTGAAGTCCCGGCTTGTGAGCCCTGGCCTCTTCCTCGACCCATTCCTTGGCCCATCTGGCCAGCTTGCGGTGTCCCTGCACGAGAAATAGTAGGGCCTTGTGCTGCACCCTGAAACTGGTACTGGCTGCCCTGACCCGTAGTAGGGTAGTGAGGAGCATACTGCGTCTGTGGTTGCCCCACTGAAGTCTGAGATTGCGACGACCCATGACCCTGGGATCCCTGCCTCTGAGGACAATCCCTCTTCATGTGACCCGGTTGGTGGCAATGATAGCAAGTCCTCTGGCCAACCTGGTAGGAAGGTCTCTGATTTCTCCCACCTTGGGAGGATTGACTTTGGCCTTGGCCTTGATAACTGCGGTCTTGTACCTGAAATCCTTGTGGAGTAGAAGTCCTTTGCTTCTTCCTTGAGCTAGAAGAAGAGGATTGGCCTTCCTTCTTCTTGTCTTTTGCACCAGACTCCCGGATGCTCCTTGCGTCATCCACCTCTCTCTCAATGGCCAAAGCTGTGGTGACCATCAAGTCGAAGTCTTGTAGTAGAAGACCAACAATTTTACC
>CAUOFW020001030.1:0-147134 GCA_963454935.2 Ilex paraguariensis | reverse complement strand
TAATATTTTTAGGACAAATTAAGATTTCTATTGGATTTGGAAGGTCAAGAAAACTTGGAAGAGGTAATATGGAGTGTATTATAAGTTATAAAGAATAAACACATTTTAGAAATTTGCATAGGAGGAATTTGACACTAATTTAGTATTTTAGTCATAAATATTAACTCATAAATCCTTAAGCTGATTTTTTAGACATTATAAACTAGACTTCAAATACTACAAAATTGTATTTCACGAAAATTTCCTGAATCGACTTGTAAAAAGATAAAAACTGCTCCAGAAGTTAGAGTAGAAAGTTGACACCGTCTAGACAACCCAGGCACCATCTAAACGGTACGCCGTAACCTAAACCTTATTTTTCATCCAAATAGTGAATTTACACATTAGGACGCCTAAGTACCTTCCAAACACTACACTAAAAATGGCCCTCGCTCAGTTTAGGATTTTTCTCCGTTTTTCACCCTATAAATACCATAAGGACGTCCCTTTAGCCATGTTTCATCGTTTTTAACCCTAGGCAACCTAGAGAGTTAGAGAGACAGAGAAAACACAAGATTCAAAGGGATTCTCACGTTGGAACAGATCAAACTCGCTAGGCTACGGAATCAAAGTCGGGGATTCCTCTTGAGTTCTTTCATTAAGACTTAGGGTATTATATATGTATGTTTTCAATATTCTTGATGATTATATGATAAATATATATGAGTTCTTGGTTTCTTTATCACTGGAACATGGTCTTGAACAAAATACATGTTTGGGTTCAAGGAATACTTGTTCTTGAATTTTCAAAACTCTAGTTTTCCAAAATACATGTTCTATTGTGAAATTTATATGGATTCTTGATTTCTAAATTTCTATTCTTGATTAGATTATGTTTTCATATAATAATTGTTCTTGTTCCAACAAATTATGATTTTTGGAAAATCCTAAAATTTTGATATCGAAATTGAGAAGGTTTTCTTGATATGATCTCTTGCATATTTTAATTCCTTTATTATGGTAGTATATTGAGAATTATAAAATTGTGATACTTGAATTGTTAATGAAAATTTTGATTGGTTAAGATTGTGGTTGTTGAGAAAGTTGTGGTTTCATCTCTTGTATGGTTTGTTGTGATGGAATTGAATTGCCTTCGAGAGCTGTCATAGAGTTTTAGAGGTTATTCTATCCTAGTGGGGGTGAGATGGTTGCCTAACACTTATAGCAGATTTTTTTTTGTGAGATTAACCATTATTTTTCACGTAATTTCGAGATTGAGGGATGATATACCTTTCCTTAGAAAGATTCATCAATGTCGTAGGAGACAGTATATACCCTTCCTAAAGTTGTTTGTGATTTGGCCCTATGGGGAATGGTTGAGATTGTGTGGTTGTGATGGGTGAATGAGGTAGAATTGTTTTGTATATTCTTGAGAAGCAAACAAAATACATGAAAATGAGGATGAACCAACATACATGAGAATGGGGATGAACCAATATACATAAGAATATAAGATGATACTACTGAGTTATTTATTGAATGCTTTACTTTCTTGCATGTTGATTCCTATCATTGATTTATTGTATTCCATATGCTTGAGATCATTACTGTAAACCCCCACATTTGTATCTTTATATAACAACGTAATTATGTTTTTTTTTTAGAAATGCTAATATATGTAATGGTGTATGCATGAACTATGTAGATTATAAGAGTAGAAATAAAAATGTTAGTCGAGGAAATAGGGTATATTGTAGAAGTTTGGAAGTACTTCGGAACGAAAGCACACTTTAGAGAGAATTTGGGTAAAAAATATTTTGTACACTTCCTAGTAATTGGATCATACCTATTTATCCTGATGTCCATTTGATCTGAAATTTTGACAATAGATAGTAGACTTCTAGAGCTACAAAAGTGTATTTCATGTAAATTTCCAAATCAACCTCTAAATAGGCGAAAATTGCACTAGAAGCTCCAGCAAAAATAGGAATGACGTTCGAACGTGAATTACGTTCGAACGTGAATGAAGTTTGAAAGACAGTGTGTTTCAGTACTTTTTGTTTGATGAAAAAACCAAAGTACTGGGAGCTAAGGACGTTCGAACATCAGTTACGAATTCTGACTCTAAAAATCGCGCACAAGACACATTTCTTCCACTATAAATACCTAAGGACACCTCCCTAAGCCCCATTTCAACACTTTTAACCCTAGAAAAGCTTAGAGAGGAAGAAAGAAGGGAAAAGCAAGGGATTAAAGGGTGATTCAAGTTTTGGAAAGATCAAAGCTTCATCTTCTTCGCTCAAAACTAAGGAGGTAAGGTAGGGGTTTTCTTCCATTCTTGTCCATTGATGCTAGGGCTAATATATGTGTGTTTTAACTCCTAATCTTACGTATTTGCTATGGGTTCTTTGTTTATTGGTCTTCTTGCAATTATTATCATGTTTTAAACAAAGTTAGGGTTGAATACCCATGAAATCTCTTTTTCTTGATTTAAAACCCTAGTTTTCAAGAGTGATGGATTTTCCTTTTGATTCTTCCTTGGTTCTTGATTTCAAAACCTTAGTGCTCTGTGTTGAATAATAAAATGATATGGATGATGAACTCTTGCATTTTCTTTAATGTTCTATTGAAATGATACATGTGAAAATTTAGGGGTTCTTGAAATTACTTGTGCTCTTGGAAATACCCATGGAATTGGGGGTTTTGGAAGTTGTTGGTTATTGATGGAATTGTTGGTATTGTATCTCTTGTGTGGTTGTTTGGATAAACATAGGCTACGATTGACCGGGTATAATGGAGTGGGTAGACGTCTTCTTACTCCGTGATGGTTTGGACATATCCTACCACTCGTAGTGGGGTTGGTGCCTTGCGAGGATCAAACCATTATTAGCTCACGGGTGCCGTGTCAGAGGATTAGTATACTAATGTCTGGGTTGGATTCATCACTATCATTGTGTTGGCACACTCCCTTCCCAAAGATTGGATATGCTTCTGAGGATTTGTGTTTGTGGATATGTAGGACATGATGCTTTCGATGGTGACCATGCTAGATCTTACTTCATACCTGAGATACGAATACGGTGATGGGTTATTGTTCATTGTACCAGAAATGGTTTCTATAAAATCTTGGGAAGTATGGGATTCCGCAAGAACTTGGGAGAAATAATTTATGGTGGAATGGATTATTAGTCGTATATCGTAGTGGTGGGTTATTGTTCATTGTACCAGAAATGGTTTCGACAAGAATCTTGGGAAGTATGGGATTCCACAAGATTTTGGGAGAAACGATTTATGTTGGAATGAGTTACTAGTTGTATATTGGTTTCACTTATTCATTAAATTACTATTGTTGCTTAAACTTGAGATCTGTTTAAATGTCCCTATTTTATTTCAAAATTCATATATGTTATACTAAATCTTGTTCGAGTTTGGGAGGATTTTTCCTACAGAGCTTAGTGCTCACCCCCTACAAACAAACATTTCTCAGATTATATCCGAGAGGAGGATCTTGGAGGCCATGAGCAGGTACCATAGGAGACTTCGACCGAAGGGAACATGGATTTCGAGGTGGACATCCAGGGCGACTTTACCTTTTTGTTCTAGACTCAATAATTCATTTTGAAACATTGCGAAGTCTATCTTTCTTTTGTTACTCCACTGCACTATAACAGTTAAATTTTTTAGATGTAAGCACCATAGTGTGCATATTCTTTTGGGATAATGTTGTAAATTTTATGAATGATGAATGAAATCTTATTTATTTATGGATCATATTAGTTGCTCTCATGATTTGAATGGTTTCAAATTGTAATGCCTTCCAAGGTGATTTTTGAGGTGTTACAATTACAACTATCATGGTTTACTCTCAAAAATTTATATATGTTATTTTCTAAAAGAGACTTCTCTTCTTTTTATTGTTTTAAAACGTTGTCGGGATTTGAGATGGATTTCTTACGGGCTTTTGCTTAACCCCTATAGCACACTTACAGATTTTAGCATAAAATAGGATGTTTATGTGGTTGAAAAGGTTGATTAAGAGTTATTGGAGAATCAAGATGTGGACATTGTATTAGGGGAATATAGTTGTTTTATTTCTAATTTAGTGTTTGAGAGATTTTTATGAAACAGCGTTTTAGGTAGTTTAATTTTTCTGATGCTAGGTACTATTTGGTTTTAAATTGTAAGTTAGAGAAATTATGATATTTTATTGACTTTAGTATTTATTCTTTATTAGATGGATGAATGGTTTATTATTTAATGGTTATTATTAGTTACACTCATGATTGGATGGTTTCTAGATAGTAATGTATTTCAGGGTGGATTTTAGGGCGTTACATTCACAACAACATCACACTTAGCTTACATGCAATACCCAAGATTCATACCAAACATCTTACTTAAACTACATAAAATATCAAAAATTTACACTAAAATTTTAATCTATACAATTAGGATGAGAGGAAGTAGGTGACATGGTTTACCTCTTGCAGCACTCCTACACCACTAAACACCACCACAAGTCCTCCACTTTTGCCTTCCCAGCCTTAGTCAATTTTTATTCAAATGAAGAAACTCCCCCCTTGCCTTTCTCTCTTAAGCTGAAACTTGCAAGTGTATGTGAAGGTCTTGGTTTGTGTTTTTTTTTTCTTTTTCTTTCGTTTTCTCTTCCGTAGCTGAAACTCCAGGAGAGTCTTCTCTTCTTTCCTTAATGTTTTCCTAAGTGTACTAGTCTTCTACTCCACATGCATTAGTGGAGTCCCCACTCTCTGTCCCTCTAACCACCACTTTTATATATACTAGTTAAACCATTTTGAGTGTGAAATGTGCATATTAAAGTCTTGGGGTCACTTTTCATAAAATCCATGGACCCGGTGGACTTGATGAACCTTGTATTCAATAGATCAAGAATCACATTTTATAAAAAATCTAAAAAAATACTATCTAAATTAATATTAAAAAGAATTTTTTATGAAAATACATTATTCTGGATTTCATCTTTTAAATTCCCTAATTGTAACCATGATGAATTTTTTTAGCACTTGAAAGTCTGAAAATACAACAATAAAAGAGGCTAGTCTTCATCTATTACTCTGTTTGGTTTACGGAAACTCAATTTGCAACTACAAAACCAACAGAACAAGACGACAAGTAACTTATAACTTTAGCTTATTTTTTTTTTTTTGGGTAAGTGACGTTAGCTTATTTCATTGCAAAGGTTGATGGAAGATCTAATATCCTAAAATGTAATGTTGTTAATGATAACTCATTCAAGATATAATAAACATTTTTTGTATATAGTGCTTCAATTGAAATTGTTTCCCATGTCGTCTTTCAAATCACATGCCATGCAAAGATCATTAAACTTTTGTTTCCTTTTAAAATGCATGTAATGACCCAAAAAAACCCTTAATGTGGAATAATCACAAACCTTTGTTTCTAATGTTAGTGCATTACTAAATCTAGAGCAAAGCTACTTGAACCTAATCCAATCACATTAGTTTAGTAAATTTCATATATTAGTTCAGTAAATTAAGTCTATAAATTTGGCATGAATATGGCAAGATACAAACACGCTGAAACAAAATTTTTCAAAAAAATAAGATACATACACGTTAGGAATATGTTAAATATTGTGTTTACATATAATCATTCCTTTCCCTAATTCTGAAAAGTCGCATCATGATATCACTATATAAAAAATACAAATATAAGATATATCAATACACATTCAACATTACTGTTCATGCTCCAATAATCAATGACTATTACAACTTTCATTTTTAAAATATTCTATTTCATAACACTAATTTTAATCAATTTTAAATAGCCTCAATTTTTTAACCCCATTTTTTCTCATATTATTTTCATATTAAAACTTTATTTCATTTGTATATAAGTTCGTAATTGTATCCAAAACTATATTAAATTCTTGTCCTATGTTCAGTGTAAGTACTATGCTTGATCTTGGCCCAAAGGCCATATAAGTCTACCCTAGAATATGATGTTCTAGAATATGTAGTGCATCAACTCACCCTTTCATATTTCATGTGCCAAAACAATCCATATTTTAGGCAACACTTAACACAAACCAAGCAATGTTGAGCTATGTAAGCCAAAAGTTACATAAGTCAAGAAAATTTAAACAAACTTTGAGATAAATTTCCCTACTTTCTACATAAATTTTCTATCTGAAGACAGGACAAAAAATCAACTTAATGATTTCACTCCATTCGGGAACTCAAATTCTAGTCCCTTGACTTTTTGCATATGAATATTTCTTACAGTGGTGTCAAGAACTCGGAGCTCCATAAAGGTTTTTTTTCCCGGTGAACCAAATAAAGGTTAAGGTGTAGCCACTATGTCCTATTCAAATTGAGTAAACCAAAAGTATTCTAGAAGAAATAATTCAAAAAACTATTGAATGAATGGCCATAATATCCGTTGCCCATGGCCATTCTTAGTTTAACATTCTTCAAGTCGCAAGTCTCCTTCTAGACAGAGATATACAAATTATTTTATTCAAGCCATTTTGTGAATTCCCTTGATCCATTAATTTCTACTTGGATCACTAGCACTTCTCCACTAACAATTTAAGGGTTACCATTTTCTCAAAAAATTTTGTATGTTTGTGTTTGTGTTGCTTGTTTCAAGTAATAGAAACTACAATGACTATATTTTCTGGAAATTCAATGGATTACAATGTCGATAATTGTATATTGTTGCAATCCATTTCTTATAAGAAGGCCAATTTAAATTATATCGAATTAAGAAATCAAACTTTGTGACAACTTGTAATATCATCATTTCGTATAATATTAAGTTTAGAAGAATTAGATGCAACTAAATTTTTAATTAATAGAAACATAATAAATCACACAGGTGCAAAATGAAAAAAAAAATGTTTAATCATTAAAGTGAAAATCTAGTTGCCAGTTGTGAGAGGTAGCAAAAACATTGAAGAAAATTATGGTTAAGGCAATACTAATGCGAGAATAAATTTGTTTTAGGTTTCTGTTGTTAAAACTACTTATACATGTCTATATTAATAAATAACACTAACCATTGATCAGATGAACTCCCAAAGAATTGAAACCACATTTACCTTTATAGCTACCAACGACCACCAAAATTTCTTTGTCAACTTATGAAGGTCGAACCCATCTATCATAAGATCTACATCGAACACCACAAATTTAGTTGCGAACCAACCTCGAGAACAAAGTTATAATTAAGGGAAATTGGAAAATTGAGACAATGTATTAAACTCTATAAGCCAACTTCCATAATAGTGTGGTAACATTTATCTCTTGTACAAACATCCTAATTTGAAGTGGAGTCAACATTATCAAATCACAGAATGCAATACTAAAGAAGGATATTAATAGTGAAAGTGTATTAGTTTGAAAAGCCTTCATTCCCTAAAAGTTAAACACCAATATAACCATGATAGTAACTTACAATTACTGAATATATTTGACCTCATAAAAAAAACCATGAACTTAAATTACAAATCGCAGCTGGAATAATACAATGCTTCAATTCTACAACATTTATCAATACAATATGAAAGAATTTTATACATTTTAATTAGAAGAAAGAGAATTGGATTGCGGACAAACATTTGTAGTAGGAGACTGCCTTCAAAGATCCATTCCAATTTTACCAAAAGAATCAAAGAAAAATCACTTCCAAGTCTTCTAAGGTTCTTTATTATTAAAATGCACAAAAATTGATTAGAAGAGATAAATGAAATGTTAGACATACACATAGGAAACCCACCCATGCACATAGAGAACACACACATGCACATGGAGAATACACAAGCATCCACAAAAAGTGAAAGAAATTAAAGTAAAATTGGTCATTGAAGAGAAAAGTGACAAAGAAGACAATTCACAAAATACTAATGAATAGCTAAACTTATCATCTTACTATGCTTTTAGAAGACTAATAATGCTTTGATGGAGTTTAAATGAGGACATTTCTGTAACACCCCAAAAAAAAAACCACCTTGGAAGACATTACAATTTGAAACCATTCAGATCATGAGAGCAACTAATATGATCCATAAATAAATAAGATTTCATTCATCATTCATAAAATTTACAACATTATCCCAAAAGAATATGCACACTATGGTGCTTACATCTCAAAAATTTAACTGTTATAGTGCAGTGAAATAACAAAAGAAAGCTAGACTTCACAATGTTTCAAAATGAATTATTGAGTCTAGAACAAAAAGGTAAAGTCGCTCTAGGCTTCCACCTCAGAATGCATGTTCCCTTCTGTCAAAGTTTCCTAAGGGACCTGCTCATCGCCTCCAAGATCCTCCCCTCGGATATAATCTGAGAAATGTTTGTTTGTAGGGGGTGAGTGATTAACCCTAATTAATGCATAATATAATTTAATTAAGTTAGTAGATCAATTGTATTAGTTAAACAAAGTTAAACTAGTCAAAATAAGTCAAATTAGGCTTAGTGTGTGAATAAAGAATAATGCATTAATTGTTGTTCTTTTCAGGGTTTTGTGCATCAAAGCTACCAACTACTGGGGTGCCAATTATCAAAGCTCAAAACAAAGGGAGATCAAAGAATTCAAGGCCACCAAACAAGACTTTCATGTAATTCAAGGTCACCAAACAAGACTTTCATGTAATTCAAGGCCACCAAACATGACTTTCATGTAATTCAAAGCCACCAAACAAGACTTTCACCCTCCCTTACTGCCTATAAATACCACCCCTTAGGACTTGTAAAGCATTTATCTTTTGATAGTGGAAAACCCTCCAAAAGTATTATTGCTTTCCTTATTGCTTATTGCTTTCTTTAAGTAATGCTTTTTTTTTTTATTGTATTATTGCTTTCTTTTAATTTATTGCTTTCTTTTACTTTAAGTATTGCTTTCTTTTATTGTGTTATTGCTTTCTTTTACTTCCATTGTTTGAGCTTGCTTCTTCCCTTAGAAGAGTGAAACTCTTCCACTTTTCTAGAGCTTTACCCAAGCCGTGAAGGGTGGAACGTAATTCACTCATTCTTTGTTGAAGATCGGCTCCTTGTGTAAAGTGTTTTACCTTATAACTCCTCTATTTGGAGGGATGAGCATCACTCACTTTTCTAGCTTTAACAAAGCCATGAAGAGTAAGTAGTTTCTCATCCAATCTTTAGTAAAATGTGATTATCCGGAAGTTATATTTATGCATTTCATTTATGCTTAGCTCTAGTCTTTATTTCTGCATAATATCTTCTCATCATATTGTTGTCGTTATTTTAAGCATGAATAGCTAAATCTCTTAGTTTGCAAAACCAAGGGGACCTCCACTTGGGTATACCATTTTCAACTCATTTTTCTTCCTTCTTTCAGAGTTCAATGGTTTGGTTTGACTGGGTTGAGGGTAGATAACTTGGTGAGTCTTTGATATTCTGTGGGCCTAGTCACGATTTATGATTAGATACTCACCAATCTTATCCCTAGCTTCCCATGAATCAATCTTTCATTCATGCTCTATTGGAAGAGGGTTTTGAGTTGAGACGGTATTCCTATTGGAGTGACCTCTTGGATTCACCAACATTGTTTCTCATTTTCCTAGGATCAAAACAATTTCCAACAATCAAAGATTTTACACTTTCTTTCTCCCAAAATCACCTTCCCCTCGTTTAACTTCCTTCCCTGTGGAAACGACCTTGGAATACCACCAAGTAAAACACGATCCATGAAAGTTTCCATGCGTTTGGGGAGCATTTTTGTTCACACACACACACATTTGACATTTCATTCATCCACCATTTTCGTTGCCCTTTCTTTTGACATCATCCCAAGGAGAGTGACACTCCCCTTCATCCATATACTATACATGCTAAAAGGTGATGTTTAGAGGTTGGAAACAACAAAGAATTTTGTCAAGCATTTTTGGCGCCGTTACCCGGGAAGGCAAATTTCAACCCAAGAAGGTGATTTTCAGATGGCGGAGGTAAGTCCCATGATCTTCATCATGGGCTGAGGTACGTTGTTCCGTGTACATAATCATGTTTGTGTATAATTTTGTTTGTATATATGTTGTTTTATGTGGAGACGGAACGAACAAAACTGACTTGTTAGACAAAACTTGGTCTTTACCATGAATATTGACCAATAGCAACCAGAGGATGCGGGTGACAATTTTGACAATATAGGTGCAAATCCAAATGTCCAAAGGGGTGAGGGACCACAAGAACCCCAAATACCCAATCCGAAATGAATTTTCCCCCTTCCGTGAATGAGGGGAATAATTTTCAAATGGATTCCCCAGTGAGGTCAATGAGAGATTTCCTACAACCAACATGAAGCACCACACCATCATGCATCCTCTTTCCGATCCAAGCTCATCTTTTTATAGTTAAGCCAGGGATGTTGCAACTAATTCCCACGTTCAACGGGCTTGAAACTCAGAGCCCTTATTCACACATAAGGGATTTTGAGGAAATAGTTGCAACCTTCCTCCCCAATCATGGGATGAAAGAGATAGCTAGAATGAAATTATTTCCCTTTTCCCTGAAAGACAAGGCAAAAATGTGGCTTATTTCCTTAAGGCCTCGAACCATCACATCGTAGAGCCAAATGATTTATGAGTTTTTGAACAAATTCTTTCTAGTGCATAAAACCACCACCCTAAAAAAGTAAATTCAAAACTTTTCAGAAAAGCCCAATGAGCAATTCTATCATTGTTGGGAGAGGTACAAGGAATTGCTACAATCCCTTCCACATCATGGCTTTGAACCATGGCAATTGGTGAGTTTTTTTTATGAGGGAATCACACCGGGCCATCGACAGTTCGTTGACATGATGTGTAATGGGGAGTTTTTGAACAAAAACCCTGATGAGCCTTAGATTACTTTGATACATTGGCACAAAACACAATCATGGGACATTACAGATCCCACCGATGTACCAAGGTCTTCTCCTCAAAGGAGTGGCCAAACTCAAGGGGGAAGGATTTATGATTTTAGAGACCGGGAAGACTTGTTTTCAAAAATTGCTAAATTGTCAAGGAAAGTTGAGAGTCTTGAAGTCAATAAGAGACACGAGGTGTCTAATGTGTCGCGAACTGAGGAGAGTTGTTCAATTTTTGAATGTATGGAGCATTCCCTATCGGATTGCCCAAACATTCTGACCCTTAAAGAAGCGTACCAAGAACAAGTCCATGCCTTCAACCAAACGAGGCAATCATTTTCTCCCAATTCGAATACTTACAATTTGGGTTGGAGTAATCACCCAAATTTTAGTTGGAGAAATGAAAACCCCATTTCTCATGGTTCAAGTGCATATACATCTCCCATGCGTCCCAAGCAAAACCAATACCATGACCAAGAGCAAGCATCTAGCTCTCAATACCCCCGGACCAATCCACAAGGGTATTCGTCAAATCCACCACCATAGAATTTTTCACCAAATTCACCTCCATAAAGTTTTTCTCAAGGACCGTCCAATCCGTCCACAAACTAACCTCCTCACAAAAGGAATTTGGAGGATATGATCCATTCCTTTATTCAAAGCCAAACCACCATCAATGATGTAAGAGCCCAACTCATAAAGTTGACAAACTCCATAGGGGCATCTCAACAAGAAAAGGGGAAGTTCGCTGCTCAACCACAAGAGAACCCTAGGGGTCAACCCTTTGTTGAGTCATCAGAACCTTCAAGAGAGAGTTGCGAGCAACTCAAAGCTATCACCACCCTCCGCAGTGGCAAAGAAATTGACAAAACCATTTTGCCAATGGTCTCACCAAGACCACATTGCCAAAAGAATAAAGATATCTTGGACGATGCCGACAAAAGTGAGGTGAGTGAAGAGAAAGAAAGAGAGGTTGTTGAGAATAAAAAATTAATTGATGATTGTGTGTTTATTCCTCCCATGCCTACCCCTTTTCCAAGTCGTTTGAAGGCACCTATCAAGGTGGCTAATTATTTTGATATTTTAGAAATATTTAAGCAAATGAAAATTAACATTCCATTCCTCGACGCCATCAAGCAAATTCCATCATGTGCTAAGATTTTGAAGGACTTATGCATGGTGAAGAGGAAACTGAATGTCCACAAGAAAGCATTCCTCACCGAGCAAGTGAGCTCAATATTGAGGACCAACACTCCTACCAAATTCAAAGACCCCGATTGTCCAACCATAGCCATCACCATTGGAAATTGTCGAGTGGAGCAAGCACTCCTCGATTTGGGGCAAGTGTGAATCTTCTCCCCTACTCGGTGTACCAATAGCTACAGCTTGAAGAGTTCAAGCCCACCTCAATCAAGCTTCAATTGGGGGATCGTAGTATCCGTACACCAAGGGGAGTAGTTGAGGATGTCTTAGTTCAAATTGATAAATTTTACTTCTCTGTCGATTTCATTGTGCTTGATACACACCCTGTTACAAACCTTAGCTCCCAAATTCCCGTAATACTTGGAAGACCCTTCCTTGCTACATCTAATGCTGTGATAAATTATAGGAACGATTTAATGAAGTTGGCATTTGGGAATATGACAATTGAGCACAATGTATTCAACTTGGCAAAGAAACCGAGTGATGATGAGGAAGTAAGTGAGGTCAATAGAATCGACACTTTGGTTGAGGAGCACTTGGAGCTGGAGGGGATGTTGAAATTCAAGGAAGAAGGAATTATGGATCTTGAGAATTATGATGAGTAAAAGGAGGTAGAAGATTTGAAAGGGATGGAAAGGTGGATCCCTACATTCGAAGAGTTACCCCATCGAGAAAAGAAAATTGTTTCGTCGGATGAACAAAAGCCCAACTTGGAGTTGAAACCCTTGCCCTCCCATTTGAAGTACGCCTATCTTGGGGAAAGTGAAACATTTTCGGTGGTCATTAGCTCTACATTGAACATGGAACAAGAAAAAGAACTCTTGGAGGTATTGAGAAAGCAAAAAGGAGCAATTGGGTGGACCATGCAGATATCAAGGGGATAAGCCCTCTTATTTGCATCCATCGCATATATCTTGAGGAGGATTCCAAACCTTTTCGACAACCACAAAGATGGTTGAATCCCATTATAAAGGAGGTGGTGAGGGATGAGGTTTTGAAACTACTTGACGTAGGGATCATTTTTTCAATTGCCGATAGTAAGTGGGTTAGCCCTACGCAAGTAGTACCTAAGAAATTCAGAGTTACAGTGGTTGAGAATGATGAGAATGAGCTTATACCTACAAGAGTAATCACCGAATGAAGGGTGTACATTGATTATCGAAAGCTAAACGCTTGCACAAGAAAAGACCACTTCCCATTGTCATTCCTCGATCAAGTTCTAGAACGAGTAGCGAGGCATTTATTCTACTATTTTTTAGATGGATACTCTGGCTACAATCAGATTGAGATTGCTTTGGAGGATCAAAAGAAGACCACTTTCACGTGCCCCTATGGTACCTTTGTCTACCGCCACATGTCATTTGGACTGTGCAATGCTCTGGGGACTTTTCAACGTTGTATGATGGGAATTTTCAGTGACATGGCGAAAAAGATATTGGAGGTCTTTATGGATAACTTTTCGGTGTTTGGGGATTCATTCGAGGGATGTTTGGCAAACTTGGAGAAAGTTCTAACAAGATGTAAGTAGAAGAATCTAGTCTTAAATTGGGAAAAGTGTCACTTTATGGTGACAGAAGGAATTGTGCTTGGCCATATAGTTTCAACAAGGGGTATTGAAGTCGATAAATCCAAGGTGGAGGCCATCTCCAACCTCCCCTCGCCAAGAGCCATCAAAGGCATCCAGTCATTTTTGGGCCATACAGGTTTTTATCATCGATTCATAAAGAATTTCAGTGCATTGGCCCGACCCTTGACCAACCTGCTGTCTAAGGAGGTCTCATTTGAGTGGTCTGATGATTGTAAGGCATCCTTTAAAAAACATAAAAGCATGCTAGTCACACCTCCGATCATGCGACCACCCAATTGGGATCTACCTTTTGAGCTCATGTGCGACGCGAGTGATTACGCGGTCGGCGCAGTGCTCGGTCAGAGGGAGAAAAATAGACCATATGTGATACACTAAGCTAACAAAACACTTAATGAGGCTCAGATGAATTACACTACCATCGAGAAAGAATTGCTAGCAGTAGTGTTTGTCTTAGATAAATTTCGTTCTTACATCATTGGTTCACCTATTGTTGTCTTTACTGATCACTCTGCTTTAAAGTATTTGTTGTCTAAGCAGAATGCAAAACTGAGACTCAATAGGTGGATACTCCTCCTACAAGAATTCGACTTGACGATCAAGGACAAGAAAGGAGTTGAGAACGTGGTGGCGGATCATTTATCCCGACTTGTGGTACAAGAGGTCGATGAGCACATTCCTATCCCTGAATTTTTTCCTAACGAGCATTTGCTTTCAATTCATTATGTATGTCCTTGGTATGCTAATATATGTAACTATCTTGCAATAGGACAGATACCACCTCAATGGAGCCCAGAAGATCGAAGACGATTTATGGCAGATGTGAAGTACTTCTACTTCGACAACCCGTATTTGTTCAAGTAATGCCCCGACCAATTCATGAGGAGATGCGTGCCTAAAAATGAACAGTGGGACGTCCTTGCATTTTGCCATTCACAAGCTTGCAGTGGACATTTCTCAGCGAAAAAGACTTTGGCCAAAATTCTTCAATCAGGTTTTTACTAGCACTCTCTTATCAAAGATTGTGTTTTGTTTTGTAAGGGATGTGACAAATGTCAACGGTTAGGTAGTGTGACCCAAAGAAACATGATGCCCCTTTCACCAATACTTTTCATAGAAATATTCGACTGTTGGGGCATCGACTTCATGGGTCCTTTCCCTATGTTATTTGGTTATTTGTACATCCTCCTGGCAATGGACTATGTGTCCAAATGGGTGGAGGCTATCCCAACCAAAACTAATGACCACCAGGTCATAGTCAAGTTTCTCAAAGTGAACATCTTTTCGAGGTTTGGGATGCCTCGTTCAATAATAAGTGATGGTGGATCACATTTCTGTAATAGGTCATTTGCATATCTAATGTTCAAATATGACATCACTCACAAAGTATCCACTACCTATCACCCACAAACAAATGGTCAAACCAAGCTAGTCAGTAGGAAGATCAAGAACATTCTAGAAAAAATTATTAACCCAAACATGAAGGATTGGTTCGATAGATTGACCGATGCCCTCTGGGCATACCGCACTACCTTTAAAACTATTTTGGGCATGTCTCTCTACCGACTTGTCTATGGAAAGGCTTGCCACCTACCAGTCGAAATGGAACACAAGGCCTATTGGGCCATTAAGACTTTAAATTTTAATTTGAGAATGGCCAGTGATCATAGCAAGTTAGAGCTGAATGAGTTGGAAGAGATTCGATGAGATGCGTATGAGAGCTCCAAAATCTCAAAAGAAAGGTCCAAAATCTTTCATGATAACTCCATCGTGAGGAAATCATTTGAGCCCGGGCAAAAAGTACTCTTATACAATTCTCGCCTCTCCATTTTTCAAGGCAAACTCCGATCCCGTTGGGATAGCCCTATCTTGTCAAGGTGGCCTACCCCAACAGAGTTGTGGATGTCCAAAATCCCAAAAATGGCCAGACATTCAAGGTCAATGGCCAAATACTTAAGCCATTTTTTGGGGGCTTTGAAGAACAGGTGGTGGAGGAGAATTTAATGGATCCGATATACACGGAAGTTGTGGAGGAATAACTAATTTTGTCTACCTTTCAATGTACAGGCTTTTATTTACTTACTTTATTTTTATTCCATGTTAATTATGTTCTTTTATCGTATAAGTTTTGTTCTTCTTAGTCCCAGATGGTGCTTTTGTCAAATCTCAAGTGCGAGGTGTTTCCTAACCCTACTAATCTTTTACTGTTTGTCATTGAATATCATACCTTTTTTGTTTCATTAAGGACAATGCATGAATTAGGTTGGGGGGTGAGGTTGCACTATGTGCATCTTACACCAATGTTTGTGGGAATAATCTGCGCAGATATTCGTGCTTGCCAACACTCAAACGGATCAGGTACCAAAAAAAATGTTTATGGGAATATTCTACGTGGATATTCGCACCTACCGACAGTCAAAAAAAATTAATTAATTAATTAAATTAAAAAAAATTAAAAAAAATAAAATAAAAACTAGGATGCCTTTATAAGGCTTCCAACATTTTTTTCCTCTTTCCCCCATCCACCGGTGTTGGACCCCCCTTTTTCTCCCCTTTTCTTCCCTTCTTCTCTTCTTCTTCTTCTTCTTCTTCATCATCGTTCTCTCTGTTCTCTGTAAAAACAACCCACCCCCTGCAAATCCATGATCATATATGCCAACGACCCAGTCCTTTGTTTAATAATTTGTCTGATATGTTTGTATTTGTACATGGGTGCTCTTCTTCTGCTCGCACTTAGGGTGAGGGGTTTCCAGCCTAACCCAGATCTCCATTGAGTTGACTAATTGTTGTGTTTTCTTTGTAGGTTTTGGCAGCTGAACAGATTTCTACTAGTACCCCCTTTCCCTTTTTCTTTGTTTTCTTCTTCTTCTTCTCTCTGTTGTGTTGTTCTCTGTAACATGGCCCAACTCCCAACAATCCCATGACCATATTCCCCAAAGACCCAATCCTTTGTTTCATGATCTACTTTTGTTTACTCTATTTGTATATGGCTCTTCTTCTTCTGTCCGCACTTAGAATCAAGGGTTTTCGTCCTAGCGAAACATATCTGCGTAGAAAATATTAATTTGTGAATTTTTTTTGTAGGTTTCGACAGTTGAACAGATCTCTACCCTACAACTTGATCTCCAAACTCCACACACTGGTAAATCCGAAACATTGGGGACAATGTTCGATTTAGGTTGGGGGGTGTGATCTACGATTCTAGTTTATTATAATTTCGTATTTAAAAAAAAATTGTTCTGGATTGCGTATTTTTTACAGCATTTTTGCTTATATTTCATGATCACATCAAATGCAGCTTCAATCGTCTTTGTGACTGACAGACGTTAAAGAACCAGATAATGAGTCTTAAAGCATAGAAAGCATGGATGTTAAAATTTTTTAGTTTAGTTTGGGAGTCTTGCCCACATTTCCATCTGATGTGCATGTTGTGATTATGAGAAAAGCAAGAGTAGTCAGAAAAATTGAAATCCGAGAAGCACAAGTAAAATCATTGTGTGGTAGAAGTACTTTTGCTAAACGTTGTCGAGCCAAATGGTTGGGTGCTTGTAAACAATGTGGCTGGTGTTTTCACATGAAAAAATACAATCAGTGTTCTGAACCAATTTTGGGTCGTGCAACCGATCGATTAAACTGGATAGTATATGGGTAGAGTAAGGATTTTTCTGACATGCCATCTTATACAAGTCCAGGACTTACACGTTATGTGCAACAAGAAGTGGGAAGGGTCACTAATAATGACATAGACATAAGCGATGACTTGGATTAAATTTTGACTAATAATGACAAAGTTGTGGAAAAATGTGTTTTGGGGATGAAGGTTAATGGTACGAATTTTTTTTGTGTAAATATTTGTTTATGTACAAAGTCTTTTTGTTGAAATAAAGATGTGGGCCGAGTAAGGATTGTCCTAAAATGCCAACCTGTAGCGTGGGTAGGGACTTATCCTGAGACACCATAGTTTTCTAAGTTCAATGTGTACATTTAGTCTTCTTTCAATTTTCATAGATAAATGTGTATGTCTATGACTTTGATTTTTATTCAAGTGAAAAAAAAACCGCATTTCCTTGAAAAATGGTATTTTCTTTATGCTTAAATGTCAAATGTACATTGGTATTTGTTAATCTTAAGGTACATAATGACCAGACTCGAAAATAGAATTAATATATAACCGACATTCTTTGGAAACCTAACTTAACCAGTGTAGATAACGAAGAATATCATGGTAAGTTTTGAGTCTTGTGATGCTTTCTGAGAGACAATCAACATTTACTCAAGTAAGCTCTTTCACTTTCAATTTTTGAATAATCTCATTAAACTTGCTTTGATTAATGCAACTAAAGTGATCTATTGACATATCCCACAGGGAACCTTTGCATGTAATACATACATAGGCACATACTTGAGAACGGATTTTAGGTCATCTATGAGTTGATTTTGAGCCTTAGTCATTGCTTCTACGAAATTATATCCCTAGTTAGCCATGTTTGAGCCTTCAAGGAATGATTTCTTTTTTCAAAAAACCCATATGATAACCGAGCCACAAGAGAATACACTTAACATACTTTGCTATCCAAATTTCTTGCACCCTCTTATAAATTGGTATGATACAGAAACGCAAGAAAAACATAAAAGAAGATGGTGGCTACTTTTCAATGAAATATCGGTGGAAACAACCGAAAAAAAAAATTGCCAAGAAAGTGAAAAATGAGAAAAATGAAAGAAAGAAATATCATTTCTAGGCAAAAGATCAAAAAGCAAGAAAGAGGTGTGCTACACTACATTAAAAAGGGGATAGCTTTTGAATACCATTGACGTCATTTTGTTAGCCACTGATCTCTAGCCACATTACAACTTATACAAAGCCCTAATTGATCTCAAGTCTGATGCATGTGTGTGTTGTCGATCGAAAACTGGGGTATGTTAAATAGTATTTCTTTAATTGCATTGATATTCTTCCTTGAGATTATGCCAAGAACATTATTAGTCTACTTTCTTAAGACTTTCACTCCCTTTCTAACTATGCATGTGATTTTTCGATTGGCCATCCTCTAATCACATGCCCTTTGTGAGACAAGTCACTATAATCAGAGTGAATCTTTGCTGAGAGTATTCTAAGAGAGGTTTGAAAAATCGAAGCTATCAGTGGAAGATGGTAAAATGGAATGTTTGTTATATAAAAATTCTTGCTACTAGAATGATCATTCCTACTACACAGGGAATTCCAAATACCAATGTAACAAGTGTTTATTTTTGTATAGAGTACATACCAATGATAGAGAAGTGTTCAGGAAACAATTCGAAATTAAGGGATGTGTGTCTTAACAATCCTGTTGCTAACTCATTCTGACAAGAAATCTTACATATACACATCTTTTTAACTAGAGTTTGTAGGTAGGTTCACTAGAAACCTTCACGACACAAAACTCATCCACTATAGATCACCTTGGGGTTTAACAGCTTGTTGCATATGCTAAATGCAATCGTGATATCTACGAAAGTGATTTTATTTTGTTCCATTGTTATTTATTACTAGGGACTAGTAAAGTTTAGGTTGGGGGGTATGATTAACCCTAATTAATGCATAATTTAATTAAGTTAATAGGTCAATTGTATTAGTTAAACAAAGTTCAACTAGTCAAAATGAGTCAAATTAGGGTTAGTGTGTGAATAAAGAATAATGCATTAATTGTTGTTCTTTTCAAGGTTTTGTGCATCAAAGCCAGAAACTACTGAGGTGTCAATTGCATTAAAGTTACAAACTACTGAGGTGACAATTATCAAAGCTCAAAACAAAGGAGAATCAAATAATTCAAAGCCACCAAACAAGACTTTCATGTAATTCAAGGTCACCAAACAAGACTTTCATGTAATTCAAGGCCACCAAACAAGACTTTCATGTAATTCAAAGCCACCAAACAAGACTTTCACCCTCCCTTGTTGCCTATAAATACCACCCCTTAGGATTTATAAACCATTCATCTTTTGGTACAGGAAAACCCTCCAAAAGTATTATTGTTTTTCTTGTTGCTTATTTCTTTCTTTAAGTATTGTTTTTTTTATTGTGTTATTGCTTTTCTTTTAATTTATTACTTTCTTTTACTTTAAGTATTGCTTTCTTTTACTTTAAGTATTGCTTTCTTTTATTGTGTTATTGCTTTCTTTTACTTCCATTACTTAAGCTTCCTTCTTCCCTTAGAGGAGTGAAACTCTTCCACTTTTCTACAGCTTTACCCAAGACTTAAAGTGTGGAACGTGATTCACTCATTCTTTGTCGAAGATCGGCTTCTTGTGTAAAGTGTTTTATGTTGTAACTCTTCTACTTGGAGGGATGAGCATCACTCACTTTTCTAGCTTTAACAAAGCCATGAAGAGTGAGTAGTTTCTCATCCAATCTTTAGTAAGAGGTGATTATCCGAAAGTTATATTTATGCATTTCGTTTATGCTTAGCTCTAGTCTTTATTTCTTCATATTGTTGTCGTCATTTTAAGTATGAATAGTTAAATCTCTTAGTTGGCCAAACCAAGGGGAACCTCCACTTGGATATACCATTTTCAACTCATTCTCCTCCCTTCTTTCAGAGTTCAATGGTTCGGTTTGACTAGGTTGAGGGTGGATAACTTGGTAAGTCTTTGATATTCCGTGAGCCTAGTCACAATTTATGCTTAGATACTCACCAATCTTATCCCTAGCTTCCCACGAATCAATCGTTCATTCATACTCTATTGGAAGAGGATTTTGAGTTGAGACGGTATTCCTATTGGAGTGACCTCTTGGATTTACCAACATTTGTTTCTCATTTTACTAGCATCAAAACAATTTCCAACAATCAAAGATTTTACACTTTCTTTCTCTCAAAATCACCTTCCCCTCGGTTTACTTCCTTCCCCGTGGAAACAACCTTGGAATACCATCAAGTAAAACATGATCCGTGAAAAGTCTCCTTGCGCTTGGGGAGAATTTTTGTTCACATGCACACATTTGTCATTTCATTCATCCACCATTTCGTTGCCCTTTCTTTTGACATCATCCCAAGGAGAGTGACACTCCCCTTTATCCATATACTATACATGCTAAAAGGTGATGTTTAGAGGTTAGGAAACAATAAGAAATTTTGTCAAACACAAAGTCAAGTACGAGCTCAGTCTAATTCAGGACACTCCTCCAAAGAAATAGGAGTATGAGGGAGAAAACGCCGAGATAGGCACGCAGATCTCCTACCATAGCTGTACTTACTAAAATAGTAGAAGTCTTCCTTCT
Organism: Ilex paraguariensis; assembly: GCA_963454935.2. Lineage (NCBI taxonomy): Eukaryota > Viridiplantae > Streptophyta > Magnoliopsida > Aquifoliales > Aquifoliaceae > Ilex > Ilex paraguariensis. The sequence goes on along the minus strand of CAUOFW020001030.1, from coordinate 126,240 downwards.
CACGTCACTACCTCACCACCTCATCACACCTATATTATGTAAGCCCTCTTTATATAGAGGGCATGCTCTCATAACCTTGAGATCCCTACACACACTATACCTTCCTACACACCTTGCTCTCTCTCTCTCTCTCTCCAAAGCACTGTAATACATCGAAGATAGTCTCCCGGTGACACTGTTCATTAATAAAACAGCCCAGGCCACCGTCGCCATTTCCAGGAGTGGAGTAGGTCACCCAGACCGAACCACTATAAATCTCTGTGTTTTCTCCTTATTTACTACTTTAATCATTAATTGTTGTTGATTGTCTGTTGTTGCTCACTTATTGCACTCCATTCATATACTTGATTGTTGACCTTGCACGAAGACAATTTTGTGCATCATCAAGAATGACCCAAACAAAGTCTCCAATCTCAAACTGCAATAAACGACGGTGCCTATCTCCAGCTTCTTTATGCTGGGAGACAGAGTCAAGAAGCTTTTCATGAGTAGATTGGTGCTCCTGCAACAATTGGTGGATAAAATCCTTAGCTTTTCCATGATCTCGCTTCAAATCAGGAACTAGAGGTAGATCAAGTGATAACCTTGGGTCAGTACCATAGACAATCTTGAATGGGCAACGACCAGTGCTATGGTTGAAAGAATAGTTGTATGCAAACTCCGCTTGATAAATCTTCTAATCCCAACTCCTCAGATGATCACCCACCAAATTGCACAATAAATTACCCACCAACCAATTGATACCTCAGTTTGAGGGTGATAGGCACTATTGAACTCCAGCTTTGTGCTGGTCAGCTGCCACAAACTACACCACGAGTGACCAACAAAATGGGTGTCACGATCTATGACAACAGACAATGGGAGACCATGCAGACAATAAACCTTCTTGAAGTAGAGATAGGCAATATGTGATGCATCAATAGTCTTCTCTCAAGGAATGAAATGTGTCATTATGGTTAACCGATCCACCACCACCTTAATAGAGGCACTACCTCAGTGGGTTTGAGGTAAGCCCAGAATATAGTTCATGCTGACATCTACCCACTATTATTGTGGAGTAATGTTACTCTGACCAAATTTTGTAATTAAATTTGGCAAATGATATGGCAGCTGACTTGAACTTTTTTATTTGGTGCCATGTCATTTGACCCTCAATAAAAACTTCAAATAATTTGTTGTCATGACATTTAGGTTCTAAATTTGATCCCAAAATTTGGTCAATGTAATATTACTCATTATTGTGTCACTAGATGTGGCATATAAACTTCAGCATTTGTGGCGGTTCCTTTGGATATTTGGCACACGTGGAAGCCTTCCAAAAATATGTATACTTCTTTCCTCATGGTAGGCCAGAAGTAAAAATCTGCTGCCAACTTGAGTCTTATCTCGGCCCACATGCCCTTCATTGTACAATTCTAATCCCTTGAAAAAGAAACCCATCAGTAATGCGGAAATCAACTCGTGTTCGTGTTCAAACCACATCTTCTCATTCACTCTTGATTCATAGCATTGCTCAATTGCGAATAAGAGCCCTGTTATTATTGATGAAATCAAATTATAACTTAGTTTTGTTTTATGAATTGGATGAAATTGAATTTTAAATTCTAGAAATTTATTGTTAATTTAATAAAATTGACTATTAATTTGATGAAATTAAATTTTGAATTGATTAAATCAAATGTTAATTTATTGTTGATTTAATAGATTGAATCTCAATTAGATGGAATTGAATATTCAATTCATGAATGTTAATGTTAATTTGATATACTTTGCAATTCATTTGGTATGAATATAATGAATTGAATCTCAATTGGATGAAATTGAATGTTAAATTCATGAATGACTATGTTAATTTGGTAAAATTGGTGTTCAATTTGGGGTTAATTTAGTTGAATTGAATTTTAATAAATAAAATTAAAGGTGAATTTGGTTTTAATTTGATGAACTCGAATTAAATGTTAATTCAAGAACTTTAATGTTAATTTGATAAAATTGGTGGTCAATTTGGTTTTAAATTGATGAAAGTAATTTTTAATAAGTTAAATTTAAGTTAAATTTGGTGAAATTAAATTTTAAATTTATAAAATTGAATGTTAATTTGGTATTTACTTAATGAATTGGATCTCAATTGAAAAAAATAATTGAATGTTAAATTCAAAAAATTTAATGATAATTTGATAAAATTAACAGTCAATTTTGTGTTAGTTTGATAAATTTAATTTTAATAAATATAATTGAAGGTAAATTTCGTGTTAATTTAATGAAATTGAATTATGAATTAAGAAAATCGAATGTTAATGTAGTATTGGTTTAAGGGATTGGATCTCAATTGGATGAAATTGAATGTTAAATTCATGATTTTTATGTCAATTTGATAACATTGGCTGCCATTGTGGTGTTAATTTTAAGAAACTAAAATTAAATTAAATTCAAGGAGAATTTAGTTTTAATTTGATGAAATTTAATTGTAAGTTGATGAAATTGATGTTAATTTGGCGTTTATTTGGATGAATTTGAATGTTAAATTTATGAATATCAATGTTAATTTGATAAAATTGATCGTCAAATTGGTGTTAATTTAATGAAATTTAATTTTAATAAATAAAATTGATGGTGAATTTTGTGTTAATTTGATAAAACTGAATTTTAAAATATATAAAATCGAATGTTAATTTGGTATTAATTTGATAAATTGAATATCAATTGGATGAAAGTGAACGTTGAATTCATGAATTTTAATGTTTTATTTATTAAAATTGGCAGTCAATTTGGTTAATTTGGTGAATTTTTTGTTGAAGGTGAATATTTTGTTAATTTGGTGAAATTGAATTTCGAATTAACGAAATTAAGTGTTTATTTGGTGTTAATTTGAGATCATATATTTTAATTAGATGAATTGAAATGTTACAACCTTTTGGTCACTATTTGGAATATGATGATTTTTTTTATCTCCAAAATGTTTGCGATCTACCGATTTATCACAAAGTTATTGTAATATCTCCCAAATGTGATTTCCTCACCCAAATCTGGTAACATATAACTAATCTTATGAACAAAAAAAGTAAGTTTGAGATTGATCACAAATGTCTATGATCTATCATAAGGTTACTGGAGTAATATTGCTTAAAACTGTGGGCAATTTCTCTCAATTGAGGGCATATTTACCACCTTTTGTGGGTTAGTTTACAGCAATTGTAGATAAATTTATAAGTTTAGAGGTAAATTTATGACTATTCTAATTAATATTGCTACTATTCTCATTAATATTATGACTATTCTAACTAATATTACGACTATTCTGAGTAACATTACGATGATTAAGGATAAATTTATATTAAAAGTGAGTTAATTTAAAACCATGGTGGATACATTTACTCCAATTTGGGGTAATGCTATAGCTGCAAAAGGAAACCTTGCTACAGTTTAGGGTTCAATTCAATGATTGTGGATAAGATTACTATTATATAGGGCAATTTTACCTTTAATTTGTTTAATCTTACAATAATCTTGAGTTATTTTACAAACATAAAGGTAAATGTATGACAATTATGGATGCACTAGTGACTTATTTACAAAAGAAATATGGTTTAAGGTGCCCATCAATACTTTTACCACCATACTGGTTACATCTAATATCGTTAAAGATAGTATTACCACAATATTTGTTACATTTACCGTAATAATGGACAATTTATCACAATTGAGGGTACATTTACCACCGTTGAGTGTGGTTACCACAATTGTGGATAAATTTTCATTTTAGAGGAAAATATGACTATTTTGGTTAATATTACGACAATTCTGGATAACATTACAAGGATTAATGATAAATTTATGGAAAAAAGGTTAAGTTAAAACCATAGTGAATAAATTTATCATAATTGAAGAAACATTACAACATCAAGAGAAAATTTTACTATATTTTACAGTTAAATACAACCACTGTGAGTTAGATTATTAATATAGAAGAAAATTTTATTTTTAATTTGGTTAATCTTATAATACCCGTGGCTAATTTTACAAGCACTAGTTCATGCGCACAAGAGTTGCACGTGTACTATTTTATATTATTTTTTTGATTGTCATTTATAGAGATAATTGACAAAGTAAATTGACTAAATCCATCAATAACAACATAAATTGTAGACTTGCCTCAATAGGTGAAGCTCAATGCACCCAAAACTAAGATAAAATAGGAACACTACAAGAGTGATATCATAGCCAAAATAGGTGTTTATTGATTAGAATAAAGTAAAAAAAAAGACTTCAACTTTCTAGAAGTGAGGAGTATGAACACCTTTAGGCAATTTGCCTAATATTCAAGTCATAGAAATTTTCCAGCGGGTCCAAAATAGTGTAATGACCTTATTGATCCAAATACAGTTTAATTGTGTAACACCCCAAACTCCATCTATTTATACAACATTTAACCATAAGAGCAACTAAAAGAATCTACAAGTAATAATAATCCATCTATACATCAAGTATAAATGAATCCAAATCCCAAAATCTAACATTTAAACCATTATTAGAGTTACATCACAAAACCAATTAACTAAAGCATGTTTATTACATACAAAACCAATTAACTAAAGCATGTTTATTCCATACAAAACCAATTAACTAAACATGTTTATTACATAATAAAAGTAAAGTATTCAAGTCTCTCAACTAGAGCGATGAGATGCCTCTCTGTCCACGTCACCTGCAACATCTATATCCCAGATTATCTACTCCTCAAAACCAAGTTCCTCTTCAATTCAAAAATCTAAAAAATGTTAATTATAAGGGGTGAGCAATAAGTTATGTAGAAACATCTTCCCAAGCCCTTATAAGGTTTGAAAATAATATAAAATTGATCAATCTCCATTTTCAAAATAATATATATATCTTTGAAGAAAAAGAATGACATTTATAACATCTCAAGTTTACGCTTAACACAATAAATAAAAAAGATATAAGACCAACTTTCAATCATTAACCATTATCAACAATGAATCTCATTTATGTAGGCTTGACTATAGTCAATCTACACAACGAGAATATCCTGACACAAAAAACTCCACGCTCTCAATAGTACACCCCACAGGGCAAGACTCTTTAGGAAGTGCATATATCTACGCATTGTGTGATGCCCCAAATCCGGTGGTTCTTTCTTAACCCGTTGATCACCCATCAATTCACAGAAGTATCTGTGAATGTCTCATAACCTGGCACCACATCATTATATCCCCTTCATCAAAATCATAACCCAAACAAAAGTCCGGCGGAGTCTCCTTTGCATGGGAGCACTACCCAAAACATAACCTATAACTCTTTAATCGTTTGATCATTCCAAGGTCCAATCCCATCAATAAGAACTTAATATTTAACCAATTTCATCATTTAAATAATAAGGTTCAAGGTCTGAAGGCTTGAAAAAGTCATATTTAAATTTTGAATTTTGGAAGAGATACTGATACCTCTTACACGTGGTACTAGTACTTCAGCCTTTTGTTTGCTAGGTACCAGTACCTAAGTGATGTGGTACTGGTACCCTGACCTTCAGTTTTCCTGGTTCCTTCTCTTCACCAGGTATTGGTACCCATGTGAATTGGTACCAAACTTGACCTCATTGTTTGGTGGGTACTAGTACTTATCTGTTGTGGTACCAGTACCTGAGCCACTGTCCATTGGGATACCGGTACCTGGGTGCTAGGTACTGGTAATTGAGCCCACTAGAATCTAGGTATTGGTGCCTATAAGTCTTGGTACCAGTACCTAGGGCATCCGACAACGTGGTACCGGTACTTAATCACTTAAATACAGGTACCTAGGCCTATATTTTTCCCAAATCTTTTCATTTTCAACTCTTAACCATCCAAACTCACACAGCATTCATCCATTCATTCATTTACATCAAATATTGTCCAAAAGAGTTCATTACATGTCCCTTTTATACAAATTTAAAATTTCAAAATGAATTACATAATCTATTACAAAATGCAATTCAAGAGCCATAATCTGATTTTGTCGTCAACATGGGGCCAAGTGAGGACCGTCCGCTGATGCTTGATCAACACCCAAAATATGTTCCCATAAAGGATGAGTCACGCTCAATAGAGTATATCCTAAGGAGGCTACTCCCCAACCCAACTGCGTATGAAATATTCACATATAATTCATCAATCAATCATCCATTCAACAATATACAATTCATAAATGAAACTAACACATGCAATGCAACCCAAGCCCTCCAACAGTTCCCATAACATATACAATCCCATGTGAATGCATCTAGGCATTCCAAGCTCCACCATTGATGTTTAACATCCAATGATTATTTTATAAAATCTTGGGTCTTTCTTGGGCTGGAATTTATGGACTTCCACCAACGAGTACCCAACCGACACAACATCTATGGACTTCCACCAACAGTTCCGTATAGTCCAACACAATTTACGGACTCAATACCAACGGGAGTGCATATCCAAAGTTTTCGGGTCTTGTGCCCGAGGAAGAATTTAGTCCTTCTTGCTAACCCTAACCCTTGTTTTCAACGCAGCCCGTGCGACTTAGTTGAACCTAGTCTAACTTTGCTGGGCCCACGTATCAATTCATCACAGATGATGTTTGATCAAAAATATGCATGCACACTCACACTCATGTCAAATGCCCACAAATGAGATAATACTCGTGCACATGTAAATTTAATGTACAATTGCAATTACAATATCATGTTCATCATATCATGAGTATATTAATTTACATATACAATTTCCACATTCATCCCCAATTTCTCTCAAATTTCAATTATATCACAAAACATATAATCACATTTCATAACCTCTACTAAGCATATTACGTCATTCTCATTTCAAATAACATACTTAATCATTCATAAGCATTTTATTAACACCTATAAGGCACAAGAGTATTGTTGTCCGAATCTAGTATTGACAATTTACGTACAAGTATACACGATCAACAACTAATAAAGTGATAAATAGAGTATCATTTCGGTAAAATCTGGAAAAATTTAAACTTTTTCCGATAAAGGGTAAAATAGTAATTTGTCACTATTATGAGGGTTTAAAATACATATTTCTAAAGAGCTTGAATGGAGCAACAGACTTTTCCGTTGGATTCGTATCGCGAAATTGAGCTGCCATGTTAAATTTCGTCGAATTCTAAGATAGTTAGATTTTACACATTTTTTGAGACATATGGGTGACGAATGAACTTTTAAACGTCCCCAAAGATAGAAATTTCAAATAAAATTAATTTGAACTAAAATTAGAATTTAATTAAGTAGTTTCAGATTCAAAACAGACCCGAAAGTGATAAACGTGCGGGACAATGTGGACCGCACAATTAAAATGTATAAATAGGGTGAAATATCTGAAAAATTAGATATTTCTCACCCTTAGCCAACTGTGTTCAGACGTTAGAAGAGAGAGAAGAGAGAAAATAAAAATTTCTACCTTTCTCCTTCGATCCAAGAAGTTCCGTCGGTCAGAATCGCTTGAACCAAGAATTAAAATTGGTCTACGCAGCGAGGGCTACACATACGTACCAAGGACGAAGAATTTCACCAAATTTTCAAAAGATTTTGGGGAAATCAAAGGTTTGAGGCTTGAGAGTTTTTCTTGAGGTTTCTCCCTTTCTTTTATGCTCCAATAGGTAGGGTTTCTCCTACTTTGGTTCATTTTCTTACCTAGGGTGCATTATGAATGGGGTAAGGGTTTGGAATAAACTAAGTCACTTGACTATGGTTAAGGAATAGAGGAAATGGGTATGGAATTGGCTTAGACCAAATCCTAGCAAAGTTTGGTATTGGGGAAGTGCTTGTACAATCCCTTAAAACTTGATATCTTTAGCAAGCTATATGTTTTATAGTGCTTGAACTTGAAGGGTATTGTTAACATGCTTATAAAAAGTGTTGGAAGGAAATGCTAATATGTGTTAATTGATGTATTAACATTGTGATAATTTATGGAAATTATATGCTTTCATTGAAATTGTCATGACATATGTGAGATATGTGGTTAAATGGCTCATGTGGCATTCTTTATATATGAGTATGGCATTGATTACGCAATGGTTCATTACATTGCATTTTGCATGGGGAAAATGCATCACATTCATGGGCTTAGGCATGAGTATGGGTGTGTATGCATGATTTAATCAATACCACTTTTAATGATTGATATGTGGAGTCAAAGATGTTGGATCGAAGATCCTATGGAGTCGCATGTTGCATGAGAAAAAATTGTGTCAGGTATACCAAGAAGGGCTAGAAACTCCCTCGGGTGAAAAACCCGGCTACTTGGTTCATACTCTTCACTGTGATGAAATTCTGAAAAAGTGTAATGGCGTACGGAGCCAGTCGGTGTGATTCCGTAATTCGATACCCAACAAAGACACATGATTTTGTAATATTCATTTGATGGGAAACATCCATGAATGAAATGGTTTTATAAACATATCATTGGTATTTCAAAAATGATCATTGGATGAATTTCATCAATGATAAAGGTTTTACACTTGTATTCATAGTGTGGTGAGAGCCGGTGAGGGCTTGGGTTGAAGTGCATAAGTGAATTTCACTCCATTCAGGGCATGGCATGGTAGATTCCAACATGAATCATGTATATTCTTGATTAGAATGATTATATGATTGTGAATGTTGTATATGAACATTGCATATGCACTTAGGTTGTGGAGTAGCCTATGTAGGAAATATTCTACTAGGCGTTAGCTCACCCTATACGGGAAATATTTCAGGTGCGGGGTTCGTACCGGGAGAGGACTCGCATACGGGGCCTCAATGATGAAGAAAAGCCGACTTATGGCTTTTGTGGCATATTTTGTGTAATCTTTGTTGGAACAATGTTTTAACTTGTAAAAATTATGCAAATGCATGTAATAGAACCTGTATGGATCATGTATAATGTAGAAAATGTCATTATCCATGTTTGGAATGAGTTTGGAACGGTTTTGGATGAATTGGAAATGAAAATCTGATGAAGCATGAAATTCTAGGCAAAACCTTATGGAAGGTCACAACAACCTTCCGGAAGGTTACTGTAAATTTTATGTCCATTAGGTAAAACCTACTGGAAGGTACACAAAACCTTCCAGAAGGTTCATGCAATTTTTCATCCAGTGGAAAAACCTTCCGGAAGGTAAGTAAAACCTTTTGGTAGAAATTATTCCAGTAGGAAAAACCTACCAGAAGATCCATAAAACTTTTCGGTAGAAATTTTCCAATGAGCAAACCTTCCAGAAGGTTTTTCAAAAATCTAAAATTTTAAGAATGCATTGTCATACTCTTGGGCTATGTGTTCTTTGGTTCTAATGACACAAATGGACCATAAATGAGATACATTGGGGTATATTAAACCTCGATGAGATTAAATGATAAAAGGAAACACAGATCCCCGTGTGAGTTGTAATCTCGATTACAGGGATGTGATAGACGTGATGTCGGGTTATGTAACAATCACGGGTATTTTTACGGGTTGACGGGTGGTCAACGGGACCCCCAGTTTTAGGGGTGTCATAGCTTGGTATCAAAGCATAGGTATATAGATTACCTAGGACTTGATGGGCATTGGGTCTAGACCATGGCATGCATTGTACATTTCATCTTATGTGTTTACATTTTGTTACATGATTACGTGCTATGTGATTATGTGCATTACATACTTGGTAAAATGTATATGGAAAGAGACACTAGGGTTAGAAAACATAACCTTGGGGGTTGAAAAAGAAATAAACGGGATAGTTCAAGGTATTAATCTCTACTAGTGGGTGGCATAGACTCTACTAGTGAAACAAGGAGATAAATCTCAATGTTTCAAGTTTGATCCATACCTTGGGATGTTATGTGAATGTTCTATTGTCATTGGACATATGTGTAGATGGCAACTAGAGGAAGGGGACGTTAGGGTGGACAAAAAAATAACCAACCACCACCAGCTTTTGACCAACAAGCCTTAGTAGAGACTATTGATACGACGGCTGCTACCATAGCACAGGCTAGTGTTATGGCTACCACCACTGCACAGACTAGTGCAAGTGGAGGACAAGGAGGCTCAAGCAACCTCTAGAAGTTCAAGGCACATCAGCCTCCGATCTTCCAGGGAGGGGCAGATCCTGTGGTGGCTGACCATTGGTTCCAGCAAGTCGATAAGTTATTGAGGGCTATGGAGATCACCTCCGATACCACCAAGATACCCCTATCAACATTCCAGCTAGAAGGGGAATTCCAATTATGGTGGGATTGGGTGAAGGACTCCAAGGACTTAGAGGCTATGACTTGGGTAGAGTTCAAAAAGCTCTTCATGGGAAAGTAATTCCCGGTGGCTGCTAGACATACAAAGCCCCTGGAGTTTTTAGACTTGAGACAAGGAACAATGTCGGTGATGGAATACGTGGCTAAGTTCACGAAATTAGCATGTTTCGTCGATGATTATGTGGCCACAAACTTGGCCAAGGTAAGGAAGTTCGAGGATGGTTTAAAGTTTTCCATCCGGGGTAAGATTGTGGGGCTTCTCCTGCAAGACTTAGACTCGATGGTCACCACAGCTATGGCCATTGAGAGGGAGGTAGAAGATGCACAGAACATCCGGGAGGTGGGTGTTAAAGATAAGAAGAAGGAGGGTCAATCCTCTTCTTCTAGTTTGGGGAAAAGATAGAGGACTTTTACTCCTCAAGGGTTCCAAGGACAAGGTCGTGGCTCTCAAGGCCAAGGCCAAGGTCAACCCTCCCAAGGTGGGAGAAATCGAAGACCATCCTATCAGACAGGCCAAAGGACTTGCTATCATTGCAATCAACTGGGGCATATGAGGCGGGATTGTCTTCAGCAACAAGGATCCCAAAGCTATGGGACATCTCAGTCCCAGTCTTTAGTGGGGTAACCGCAGATACAGTACATTCCTCCCTACCCTACCATGGGCTAGGGGAGCCAGTATCAGTTTCAAGGTGCTACATAGGCCCCTACTACTTTATGAGCAGGGACTTCGCAATTAGGCTAGATGGGTCAAGGCATGGGTCGAGGTCAAGGCCAAGGCTCACAAGCTGGAACTTTGGGAACCCAGGAGCGTGTTGCATGTGAGTTCTCCCCTAGGGGCTAGGGTGAGAGTTGATTAGATATGTCGGGACGGTGAGTTAGAGATCTTGGGGATTCTATTCACCGTGGACCTTCGGGTATGGACATGTCAGAGTTTGAGGTGATCCTTGGCATGGATTGGTTGGCGGCACATCAGGTCATCATTGATTGTGATAGGAAGAGGGTCACTACTTACACACCAGATGGTGTCTCTTTTAAGTTCCAAGGGGAAAAGCATGATGCTTTTATCCCAAGTCGTGTATAACTCTAGATGGCATAAACAGTTAATGGGTTGACTTGCAAGCCTTACCCTGGAGGACAAGGCGAGATGGGAGTTAGGTCTACCTCGGGTTGTATGTGAGTATGAGGATGATTTTTTGGATGAACTACCGAGATTACCTCCACATAGGGATGTAGACTTCATGATTGAGTTACATCCCGGTACATCGCCCATTTCTATGACTCCACATAGGATAGTGCCAGCTGAGTTGCAAGAACTCAAGGTCCAGTTGTAGGAATTGTTGGACAATGGCTTTATTAGACCGAGCACTTCACCTTGGGGCGCTCCAGTATTGTTTGCCAAGAAGAAGGACAAGACCCTTCGATTTTGTATACATTATCGACAGTTAAATCGGGTTACTATCAAGAATAGGTACCTTTTGCGGAGGATTGATGACTTGTTTGATCAGCTGAGAGGAGCGCAGATCTACTCCAAGATAGATCTCCGCACCGATTATCATCAGTTGAGGGTTTGGGAGGCAAATATCCCTAAGATGATGTTTTGGACGCGGTATGGGCATTTCGAGTTTACAGTCAAGCCTTTCGGATTGATGAATGCTCCAGCGGCATTCATGGATCTCATGCATAAGGTGTTTCAATCCTACCTAGATCAGCTTGTTATAGTCTTTGTTGACGACATCTTGATCTACTCCAAGTTTGAGGAGGAGCATGAGGATCATTTAAAGATTGTTCTCCAGATGTTGAGAGATCATCAGTTGTATGCCAAGTTTAGCAAGTGTGAATTTTGGCTTACTGAGGTGAAATTTTTGGGACATGTAGTGTCGGCTTTGAGTGTATCCATGGACCCAAAAAAGGTGGAAGTAGTTATGAATTAGGGGAGACCGAAGTCAGTCTTCGAGATACACAGTTTCTTGGGATTGGCAGGGTACTATAAGAGGTTCATTAAAGACTTCTCTCGATTAGCTGCCCCTATGACCAAGTTAACCCAGAAGGAGGTCAAGTTTGAGAGGAATGATGCTTGTGAGAACACATTCCAGGAGTTGAAGAGGAGGCTTACATCAGCTCCTATTTTGATAGTTCTAGAAAGGGGACAGAGGTACACAGTGTATTGTGATGCCTCGAAGGACGGATTCGATTGTGTATTGATGCAGTCCGGGAGGGTGGTGGCTTATGGTTCTCAGCAGTTAAAGAATCACGAGCATAATTACCCTACACATGACATGGAGTTGGCGGCCATTGTCTTTGCCTTGAAGGCTTGGTGACACTATTTATACGGTGAGCAGTTCGAGGTGTTTTTTGACCACAAGAGTTTGAAGTATATTTTTACACAGCGGGACTTCAACATGTGGCAACGCCGATGGATGGAATACTTGGAAGACTACGACTTCACTTTGCGTTACCATCCTGGTAAGGTAAATGTGGTGGCTGATGCACTCGGCCAGAAGTCACGGGGGATCCCGGGAGTAGCAGATGCTCGAGACTGTGGGACAGTTCGAGATACACTATAGAGATCAGACTTAGGGTACTTTGAGAATTTTAGTGGCTACACTTCCCTACTGAGTAGAGTGATTGAGTCCCAAGGACAAGATACAGAGTTATCATCCATCGGGGACTGAGTACGATTAGGTACAAGTGATGAGGGTTGGGTCATTCACTCGGATGATAGTCTTCAGTTTAGGGGAAGGATTGTGGTTCCCCAGTCTGCGGAACTCAGAAAGGAAATTCTTAGAGAGTTCAATTGTTTCTGTTTTGCTGTGCATCCAGGTGGCACGAAGATGTACCATGATCTTCTTTGCCAGTATTATTGGAATGTAATGAAGAGAGACATTGGAGACTTTGTCAAACGATGTCTCACATGTCAGCAGGTTAAGGCCGAACACCAGAGATTAGTAGGATTACTCCAGCCCTTAGAGGTAGCTGAGTGGAAGTGGGAGCATATCACGATGGATTTTGTAACTCACTTGCCACGAACATCATGGGGATATGACGTGGTGTGGGTAATTATGGATCGGTTTACGAAGTTGGCACACTTTTTGGTGGTGCGGATGACCTTTACACTAGAGGAATTTTGTAGGTTGTATATACGGGAGATTGTTCGGTTGCATGGGGTGCCTGTATCTATAGTATCGAATCGGGATTCTAGGTTTACGACTCATTTTTGGGATAGTTTTCAGTGAGCCATGGGGACACAGTTGATGATGAGCACTGTTTTTCATCCTCAGATGGACGGTCAGTTAGAGAGGACTATCCAGACATTAGAGGACATGCTACGGGTATGCATCCTAGATCTCAATGGTAATTAGGAAGATCACTTACCCTTAGTGGAGTTCACTTACAACAATAGGTATCAGGCGAGCATACAGATGACACTCTATGAGGCATTATATGGGAGGCCTTGTCGATCTCCGGTATGTTGGACGGAGGTGGGAGAGAGACCTTCTACGGGTCCAGATTTGGTTAGAGACACCTCGGAGAAGGTGGACCTTATACAGAAGCGTCTTCTCACGGCTCAGAGCCGAAAGAAGAGTTACGCTGACAAATGGCGGCGACCTCTAGAGTTTGAGGTGGGACATCATGTTTTCTTGAAGGTGATGCCTAAAAGTGGAATGGTCAAGTTTAGCAAGCGGGGAAAGCTATCACCGAGGTACATCGGGCCCTTTGAGGTACTCAAGAGGGTGGGTACAGTTGCTTATCTGTTGGTGTTACCGCCAAATCTATCGGGTGTTCACGCGATGTTCCATGTCTCTATGCTTCAAAAATACACCTCAAATCCGACTCATGTGGTGGATTGGGGAGAGCTTGTGGTTGATGCTGATGAGACCTTAAAGGAGGGACCGGTGCGCATCATGGATAGTCGGGATTAGGTTTTGCGAGGCAAGACCGTGAGGCTAGGTAAAGGTGCTGTGGCAGCACCGAGGAGTGGAGAAGGCAACATGTGAGCATGAGGATACCATACGTACCAGTTATACCTTCTTATTTGAGGATGGTGGTACATTCTTATAGTCATTTGATATTATTTGACTGTTACATATGCATATGATTGAATGTGTATGTATGTGTAAATTTCGGGAACGAAATTCTTTTAAGGGGGGAAGAATGTAAAACCCAAAAAAATTTGAACATTTTTCGATAAAGGGCGAAATAGAAATTTAACACTATTATGCAGGTTTAAAATATAAATTTCTAAAGAGCTAGAATAGAGCAACAGACTCTGCCATTGGATTCATATTACGAAATTGAGCTGCTATGTCAAATTTTATCAAATTCTGAGATAGTCAGATTTTACACGTTTTTTGAGATAATTGGATAACAAATGAACTTTTAAATGTTCTAAAAATGGAAATTATAAAATTTCCTTATAATAGGATGAAAGTTCAAATAAAATTAATTTGAACTAAAATCAGAATTTAATTAAATTGTGTCGGATTAAAAACGGACCCGAAAGTGATAAACGTGTAGGACAATGTGGACCGCGCAATTAAAAAGTACAAATAGGGTGAAACATCTGAAAAATCAGATATTTCCAACCCTTGGCTGTCTGTGTTCAGACGTTAGAAGAGAGAAAAAAGAGGCAATAAAAATTTCTACCTTTCTCCATCGATCCAAGAAGTTCTGTCGGTCAGAATCAGTTGAACCAAGAATTAAAATTGGTCTACGTGGAGAGGGCTACACGTACGTACCAAGAATGAGGAATTTCACCGAAGTTTCAAGGAAGATATTTTGGAGAAATCAAAGGTTTGGGGCTTGGGAGTGGTTCTTGAGGTTTCTCCCTTTCTTTTACGTTCCTAAAAGTAGGGTTTCTCCTACTTTGGTTCATTTTCTTACCTAGGGTGTATTATGAATGGGGTAAGGGTTTGGAATAAACTAAGTCACTTGACTATGGTTAAGGAATAGAGGAAATGGGTATGGAATTGGCTTAGACCAAATCCTAGCAAAGTTTGGTATTGGGGAAGTACTTGTGCAATCCCTTAAAACTTGATATCTTTAGCATGCTATATATTTTATAGTGCTTGTACATGAAGGGTGTGGTTAACGTGCTTATAAAATGTGTTGGAAGGAAATGTTAATATGTGCTAATTGATGTATTAACATTGTGACAATTTATGGTAATTGCATGCTTTCATTAAAATTGCCATGACATATGTGAGATATGTGGTTAAATAGCTCATGTGGCATTCTTTATATATGAGTATGACATTGATTACACAATGGTTCATTACATTGCATATTGAATGGGGAAAATGCATCACATTCATGGGCATAGGCATGAGTGTGGATGTGTATGCATGATTTAATCAATACCACTCTTGGTGATTGATATGTGGGCTCGGAGATGTTGGATCGAAGATCCCATGGAGTTGGATGTTGCATGAGAAAAACTTTTGTCAGGTATAGCAAGAAGGGCTAGACACTACCTCGGGTGAAAAACCTGGCTACTTGGTCCATACGGTTCACTGTGGTGAAATTTTGGAAAAGTGTAATAGCGTACGGAGCCAATCGTTGTGATTCCTTAATCCGATATCCAACAAATACACATTATTTTGTAATACAAAGTTTTCATTTGATGGAAAACATCCATGAATGAAATGGTTTTATAAACATATCATTGGTATTTTAAAAATGATCATTGGATGAATTTCATCAATGATAAAGGTTTTACACTTGAATTGCATAGTGTGGTGAAAGCCGGTGAGAGCTCGGGTTGATGTGCGTGAGTGAATCTCATTCCATTCATGGCATGGCATGGTAGATTCCAATATGAATCATGTATATTCTTGATTTGAATGATTATATGATTGCGAATGTTGTATATGAACATTGCATATGCACTTAGGTTGGGGAGTAGCCTTTGTAGGAAATATTCTACTAGGCATTGGCTCACCCTATACGGGAAACATTTCAGGTGCGGGGTTCGTACTGAGAGAGGACTCACATTCGGGGCCTCAACGGTGAAGAAAAGCTGACTTGTGGCTTTTGTGGCATATTTTGTGTAATCTTTGTTGGAACAATGTTTTAACATGTAAAAATTATGCAAATGCACGTAATAGAACTTGTATGAATCATGTATAATGTAGAAAATGTTATTATCCATGTTTGGAATGAGTTTGGAAAGGTTTTAGATGAATTGGAAATGAAAATCTGATAAAGCATGAAATTCTGCGCAAAACCTTCCGGAAGGTAAGTGTAAATTTTCTGTCTGGTAGTTAAAACCTACCGGAAGGTACACAAAACCTTCCAAAAGGTTCATGCAATTTTTTATCCAGTGGGCAAACCTTCCCGAAGGTAAGTAAAACCTTGCGGTAGAAATTAGTCCAATTGGTAAAACCTACTAGAAGATCCATAAAACCTTCCGGTAGAATTTTTCAGTGAGCAAACCTTCCAGAAGGTTTTTCAAAAATCTGAAATTTTAAGAATGCATTGTCATACTCTTGGGCTATGTGTTCTTTGGTTCTAATGACACAAATGGACCTTAAATAAGATACATTGGGGTATATTGAACCTCGATGGGATTAAATGATAAAAGGAAACACAGATCCTCATGTGAGTTGTAATCCCGATTACAGGGATGTGATAGACGTGATGTCGGATTATGTAACAATCACGGGTATTTTCGCAGGTTGACGGGGTGGTCAACTAGACCCCCGGTTTTAGGGATGTCACAGTTTCCACAGAGAATTATTGCTAACAAATTCCAAGTACTAACTTTATATCAATTCAATTTTATTTAAATAATTGTAATTGAACTATGAATTTACTAATTTAAAACTAAGCCTAAACTTAATAATCAAGGACTGAATTTACCGGATAAAAGAAGCTAAGATTACAACTTCCCCTAATGCTTCGTATAAACCTTTCTAACTCTCTTTCCGGTTAATTGATCAAAATAAGTTGTTAACTGAGAAGTCAAAGTTATTTATCAAAGCTCTTCTAATAATTAGATAAAATCAAAGCTCTTCTAACAAGCGCGGGGGCACCCAAAATGGTGCAGGGGTGCTGTTTTGGATAGTAAGTTGGCACTGGGGTGCCAGTTTTGGTGTAGGGGCGCCCCCCCCCCCCCCTCTGCAGGGCTAAAATGTCCTTTAATTTCCTCTTCCAAAAATTCACTTTTTTTGCTCCAAATTGACCTTGTTTCTTCCCAATTGATCATGATTCCTTCTAAATGATCATCCCTACAAAATAACATCAAAAAACACAAAACAAATAAAAATGAATATAAAATAATTGAAAACTTGCAATTTCATTAAGCCAAAAGTACTCAATTCGTAGGTATAAAATTCACTCATCAAGTATGTAAACGCATAACATGCCCAAATCAACATGTTCTTCAAGAAATTCACAACCAAGCAATTTCATCAAACCCCAATTATGCAAGATTTGGTTTAATCACAATCCTTATACCCATTTCCATTCTCTAACACTCTAGGCATGTGTTATACATGAGATAATACCTCTAACACCCTATCCATTTCATATTTCAACCCTAGGTTAGAAATAAACCTAATTAGAAAAGGAACCCTACCTCTTGAAGCATATTCTCGTGTGGAGGAAGCTCCAAAAGACCCAAATCAAACTTCCAAGCTTTGATCCGAAAAATCTTGTTCTTGAGACTTTGGCAAAACTCGCAACATTTGGTATGTACACGTGACTCTCATCACGTAGAATAACCTTTGTTCCTAGCCCAAAGAGATCCAACGGCCAAATTCCCGTAGATCAAAAGGAGAAGGTGGGAGAACCTTGGTTTTCTCTCTCTTCTTCCTCTCTCTCTCTCTCTCTCTATTTTTGGAAAAATACAGGTGATAATGGAGAGAAAAACATGATTTTCTCCCCTATTTATACCTCATAATACTTGGCTCTCATTAAGCCACACGTCTCATCTTTTCTAATCTGATTTTATCCCGAATCATCTGGTCCCAAATTAGGTTCAATATATTTTTATTGAACTAATTTTAAATTATTTACTGGATTTTATGAATAAAATATGATCACATTTTTTTATTGCACGACACCTAATCGTCTTGTAAAACGCAAAAATTTTGACTATCTCAGAATTTGACAAAAATTAACTTGGTGACTAGATTATGTGAGACGAATCCAACGGTTAGATCCATTTCAACATTCAAGTTCTAGAAAAAATTGAGTTTTTAAGTCGTATCATAACAGCTAATTACCATTTTGCCCATTTAAAATAAAATTTTATATTTTCTCAAGTTTTACACATCGGTGGGGACAAATCTTTCCTAGGATTATAGTATATCAACTCTTAGCCTCAACTATTGTGAACGAATAGTGTTCAAGGAATGTACAAGTGATAGGAAACCTTGGTACCCCTTAAGGTCCCTTACAACGTCTAAACACTCTATGATATCTAGTTGAAGGTAACCTACATGCATCGACCACCCATACAAGATATAATATTTCCACTAATTCATCAAATCCCATATAATCCAGACATCATCATTTCACAAATATTTTTTTCCATGGAATAATTCTAGAAAACATACAAGAGAACATCAAGAAACATAATTTTATTGTTTGAACCAAATACTAGAATTTTAATAACAAGTGAATATCATGTGGAAAGCCTATATTTATTGAAAAGTAAGGTTTTGGATAACAAGAACAACAATTTCTAAGTTATCATATGATAATCCCATTCAAAAAAATGATACAATTTACAAGAAAAACATGATTTGAAGATTATCTATCATATACATATGATTTAGAATGATATATATATAGATATCAACCCTAGTCTCAACGAACAAGTTTATGAAGAACCCTTACCTTTAATCCTTTGTTTGATGCAAAACCCTAGCGGGTTCAATCTATTCACCATGTGAAAATCCTCCTGAATCTTGTTTTCTGTCATTCTCTCTCACTTTCTAGGGTTTTTTAAGGTCAAGGATTGCTAAAACTGATCTAGGGGTGTCCTTAGGGTATTTATAGGGTCAAAATTTGAATAATTTAAGCGAGTCTAAACTTTGTTAAAAACACAGTTACGTTTGAACGGACTTTCACATTCGAATATCACTTCGAATGTGGCTTATAGTTGAACATCCCGAGCTCCCAGTATCTCAATTTTTTTCATACACCAAAGTACTATGATTGACTAGTGTTCAAACATCATTTGCATTCAAACGTGAATCCAGTTTGTTGCATCCACTTCTAACACAATTTTGACTTACCTAGTAGTCAATTTGCAAAATCCTTATGAAATACTTTTTTGTGTTTCTTGTGATCTAGTTTATACTTTCAAAGTTTTAGATCAATCTAGTGTGAAACTAAAAAATTATAGGTCAAATACTAAGGAAGTATCTTATTATCCTCTTCCTAGATCTCCATAACTCATGATTTATGCAACATATAGCTTATTATCTATATAATTATAAATACACGGGGGTTTACAGATTGTGTTTTTAGTCTAACCTTATTTTGAAGGATTTTATAAGCTAATATAATGAATGATTCATTTAAATTTAGAGCATATCAAGAATTGCTCGAACAAAAAATTGAAGGGAGGCATCACATGACTGTCAAATGAAAAACACTTTTTTTCATTGTTCGTGACAAAAAAAGCATACACGCCCTCGACCATTGTGATGTCCTATTCCTGTATTTGTCATCTACACGTATATAAGATAAAAATAGACCACTAATTTAGTATCCCAAAGTTAGTGAATAAAGTTAAAAAAATTGGGAATGTTCCCTCTTGCCTTACTAGTAGGAGGTATGCCGCCCACCAATAAACACCCAAACTACAAACTTCTCAATTCTTTCTTTTTTCGACCCCAAGGTTATGTTTTCTAGTCTTAGTGTCTCATTTTCATACACATTGAATTATGCATATAATCACATATCACACAATATGTAGCATTTAATGCACATAAATGTAATGCATAATGAATGCAGTGACTTAACCAAATCTACCCTCAAGTCCAAGGTAATTGGGAACCTAAGCCCTAATACTAAGTTATGACACCCCAAAATCTGGGGGTCCTTTCTCATGTTTTGATCACCCATCAACCTGCGGAATACTTGTAGATATTGTATAATCCAATACCACATCATTACACCCTGTCACTAGGATCGTAACAAAAATGAAATCCGAGCAGCGCTTCCTTTGCATAGAGCAATGCCCAACACATAACATGTTCACATATTATTCATAGGACCATTCCAAGGTCCGAACCCAATGATTAGGAATTAAAATTTACCTATTTTCATCATCCAAAGAAGAACATTCAAGAAATGAAGGCCCCTCAATGTTGCATATTAAAATTTTCAAGTTTTGGGAAGAGGTATCGGTACCTTTGATACGCAATACAGGTACCAGATCATTTTTCTTTCCACATATTGGTACCTGTAAGTATTGGTACTGGTACCTACACTCAGTTCATGTGGGATACTGGTACTTGTGAGCCTAGGTACCGGTACCTGAGCCACAAAGAGTGTGGTACCAGTACTTATGAGTCTAGGTATCAGTACCTGAGTCCTCTGAAAGTTAAGTACCTAGGGCCTTGATTTTTTCAAATTCTTCCAAAATCCAACTTTTTATCCATTAACTCATTCAACACCCATTCCTTTCATTTGTTTTACAAAAGAATATTGTTCACTACATGGCATAGTCAAAATACAAGTTTTATACACGATTAAACAAGACCAAAATAAAATTATACATGGGATTACAAAATGTAAATTAAGAACCACAACCTGGCTCTTTCTTCAACACAGATCCAAGTGAGGGTCATCCGCTGAGGCTTGTCCAACACTTGAAATATATATCCCCATAAAGTGTAAGCTACGCTCAATAAGATATCTCTTAAAGAGGCTACTCTCCAACCCAAATCAATATGTAATGTCACACGCAAATTCATCACATCAAGCATCCAATCAAAAACATACATTTCATAAATGAAACTCACACATGTAATGCAAATTTGTACCTTCCACTGACTCCCATAAAACATGTCATGTCATGCGTATGCATCCGGGTATTCCAATCTCCCACCATTGATGTTAGACATCCTGTAAAACCAGGATAAATTTGAACTTTTTCGAAAAAAGGGCAAAATGATAATTTATCACTATAATGCGGGTTTAAAATCAGTATTTTTTTTAGAGCTCGGATGATGCAACGGACCTTACCATTGGAATCGTATCGTGAAATTGAGTTGTCATGTCAAGTTTCGTCGAATTTTGAGATAGTCGAATTTTACACATTTTACAAGACAACTGGGTGACAAATGACTTCAGGAACGTCCTCAAAAATAGAAATTATAAACTTCCTTATGATTGAATAACAGTTCAAATAAAAATAATTTAAACTAAAATCGGAATTTAATTAAGTCCATTGGGTTAAAAACGGACCCGAAAATAGTAAACGTGCAGGCCAATGTGGATCGTGCAATTAAAAGTATAAATAGGGATTAATATCTGAAAAATCAGATATTTTATCTCCCCTAAATCTGATATCACACGTTGGAAGAGAAGAAAAGAGGAAAACCAAAAAAAAAATTCTACATTTCTCCCTCCGATCTACGACGTTCCGTCGGTCGGAATCGCTTGGACCAAGAGTGAAAGTTGATCACCGCAATGAGGGCTACGTCTACATACCAAGAACGAAGGATTTCATCAAAGATCCAAAGAGAGAATTTTGGAAAATCAAGGTTTTGGGGCTTGGGAGATGTTCTAGAGATTTCTCCCACTTGTATCACACTCCAAGAGGTAGGGTTTCCTGCTACCTTGGTTTATTTCTAATCTAGAATGTTATATTTAATGGGTAAGGGTAAGGGTATTGAATAACATGGGTCACTTGCCTATAGTTATGGAAATGGGAGTAGAATTGACTTAATTCAATTTCTAGTTTGAGATTTACATGTGGAAGTTCCTTGTGGAATTCCTTAAAAATTGGTTTATGTTGGCATGTTACATGTTTATATTATGCCTTGTGATTAAGTGCGATTGGCATGAGATTGTGTAATGATATACTTGTGATTTGTGTTGATATATGTTCATTGATATATTGACATTGTGACAATTTATGATAATTATATGCATTAGATAAATTTCCATGACATATGTTGAAATATGTGGTTGAATGGGTCCACACGGCATTCATAGCATGTTGGACGTAATAGTTATTAGAAATAGTTCATTACATTGCATTTGCACGAGGATATCACATCCATAGGCATGAGATGGGTGTGTGTGCATGGTGTGATCAAACACCATATTTGGTGATTGATGGTGGACTCAAAAATGTTGAATTGAAAATCTGATTGAGTTGCACGGTCATATGAAAAACTTGAGTCAGGTATAGCAAGAAGAGATAAATCCCCCCTTGGGTGCAAGGCCCGGCTATTGGTTTATACACTTCCTACGGTGCAAGTCCAAAAAATGTATCAGTTTGCGGAGCCGATGGTGCAACACCAAAAGTCCGCTACCCAAACAAAGATACATGATTTTGTTATATAAATGATTCATTTGATGAAAAACATCAGAAATGAATGAATTGGTTCTATGAACTTATGTTTTTATTTCAAAATGGTCTTTGGATGTATTTCATCAAGGACAAATGTTTTACACACATGCATTGCATTGTGTTGTGGGAGATGTAGCAGGTTGTGTGAAAATACATGAGTGAATCTCACCTCATATCATGACATGGCATGGTAGAAATTTCATCTTGAATAGCATGTTCTTGTATGAAATGGATTTATGATTGCGGTTGTTGAATGTATACATTGCATATGCATTTAGGTGGGGAGTAGCCTCTATAGGAAATACTCTACTGGGCGTAGTTCACCCTATACGGAAACACATTTCAGGTGCGGGGTTTACATCGGCAAAGGACTCTCATTCGGGGCCTCAAAGATGAAGAAAAGCCGACTTGTGGCTTTTATAATACATTTTGTATAAACTTTGTGAAATTAAGGTATTGTGTATGAATTCATGTGAATGGATTGTAATAGAACTTGTAGATATCAAGTTTTATGTGATAAACATTGTTAAACATGTTTTAGATGGTGTTGGGATGATTTGAAATGGTTTTGAAAGGAAAAAACATTGGAAATAGGCTAAACTGGGCAGAGAATACTGACACAAGTCTGGTCCAACAAGCAGACAGTACCAGTATATAGTACCGGTACTCTTTCCAAAACATTGAAAAAAATTTTGGAAGGAAGACAGTACCCGTACTGCCAGGGCCAGTGAGCAAACAGTACCGGTACTCTCTCCAAAATTTTAAAATTTTAAAACTAAAATGCGATGCTTTTGGACTTTGATTTCCTTAGTACCAATGATACAAATGGACATTAAAAGAGATGTATTGGGACATATTGAGTCTTGGTTGAATTAAATGATAAAATACACATGGGTTACACGTGTCGGTTGAAATCCCGAATGAAGGGATACTATTGTCATGATGTTGAATTGTTCGCCACTCACGGGTATTTTTGCGAGTTAACGAGTGGTGAATAGTTAATTAATAACCCCCAGTTTTAGGGGCGTCATAGCTTGGTATCAGAGCTTAGGTCATATATTTTATATTGGCCATGTGGGAAATGAGTCTATCATCTTCCATTGCAAGAGTGAAAGAGGTTGAGAGCCCATGGTGTAGCTTAGACTCTGATACCAGTCACAGCTTGGTATTAGAGCACAGGTATACGAATTACCTAGGGTTTAATGGGCATTGGGTTTAGACCATAGCATTTATTGTATATTTCATGTTATGTGCTCAACTTTGCTACATGTTAGATGAATTTTATCTGTATATGGAAAGGGAAACGGTAGGGTTAGAAAACGCAATCTTGGGTTTCGGACAGAGGAACGAACGGTATAGTTCAATGTGTAAATGTTTACTAGTGGGTGGCACACGCACTACTAGTGAGACAGGGAGAAAAATCTTGAAGTTTTAAACTTGATCCCTATCTTAGGATACTATGTGAGTGTTCGATTGCTATTTGACATGTGTGTAGATGGCAAATTGAGGAAGAGGATGCCGAGGCAATGGGTGGAACAATCAACCACCACCGGCCTTTGACCAACAAGCCTTTGTGGAAGTTATTGGTGTGGTGGTTACTACCATTGCACAGGCTAGTGCAAGTGGGAGTCAAGGAGGCTCAAGTAACCTCTAGAAGTTCAAAGCACACAATCCTCCAATTTTTCTAGGAGGGGTGGATCCGACGGTGGCTGACCGTTGGTTCTGACAAGTAGACAAAATCTTAAGGGCTATGGAGTTCACCTCCGATGCCACTAAGATAAAACTAGCTACTTTTCAGCTAGAGGGAGAATCCCAAGTGTGGTGGGATTGGATCAAGACCCCGAAGAACTTGGAGGTAATGACATAGGTAGAGTTCAAGGAACTCTTTATGGGCAAGTAATTCCTAGCTGCTGCTAGACATGCAAAAGCCTGGGAATTCTTGGATTTGAGGCAAGGCATGATGACGATGATGGTGTATGTAGCTAAATTCACTAAATTAGCTCATTTCGTCAATGACTACATGGCCACATACATGGCCAAAGTAAGGAAGTTTGAGGATGGTCTGAAATTGTCCATTCGGGGTAAAATTGTGGGTCTTCTTCTGCAAGACTTAGACTCAATGGTCATGATAGCTATGGTCATTGAGAGGGAGGTTGATGATGCACAAAACATCTGGGAAGCGGGTGTTAAAGACAAAAAGAAAGAGGCTCAATCCTCTTCTTCTAGCTTGGGAAAAAGGCAGAGAACTTTTTCTCCACGAGGACAATAAGGGCAGGGTCATAGCTATCAAGGCCAAGGTCTATCCTCCCAAGGCGGGAGACACTTTTGGGCTTCCAATCAGGCTGGTCAGAGGGCATGTTTCCATTGCCACTAACCGGGTCACATAAAGCGGGATTGCCCTCAGAGGTAGGAATCCCAAAGTTATGAGATGCCTCACTCACAGTCATTAGTGGGACAATCACATACATACATTTATCCCTACCCCACCATGGGCTAGTGGAACCAATACCAATTCCAGGGTGCTGCACAAGACCTTACCATTTCACGTACGGGGACTCCGCAAGCAGGCCTGATGGGTCGGGGCATGGGTTGAGGCCGAGGATAAGGCTCATAAGCCGGTACGTCAAGGACCCAAAGGCGTGTCTATACCATTATGCCACAGATTGAGCCGGTGGATCAATCGATCATACAGGGTGTATTTCTACTCTCTCGCTTATGGGCTAGAGTATTATTTGACTCTGGTTCATTGCATTCTTTTATTGATGCATCATGTGTGAAAGACTTGGGCTTAGAGGTTGAGACCTTGAAAGAGCCATTGCATGTAAGTTCTCCCCTAGAACTAGGTTGAGAGTTGATCAGATATGTCGAGGTTGTGAGTTAGAGATCTCAAGGATTCTACTCATCGTGGACCTTAGGTTCATGGACATGTCAGAGTTCGATATCATCCTCGGGATGGATTGGTTGGCGGCACATCGGGTCGTCATTGATTGTGATCGAAAGAGGGTCACGACTTATACACCTGATAGTGTTTTTTTCAAGTTCCAAGGTGAAAAGTGAGATGTTTTACCCTAAGCCGTGTACGACTTACGATGGCACAGACAATTGATAGGTTGGCTTGCAAGCCTTATCCTGGAGGACGAGGCAAGACAGGAGTTGGGTCTACCTTGGGTTGTATGCGAGTATGAGGGCATTTTTCCAGATGAATTTCTGGGATTACCTCCACATAGGTATGTAGACTTCACCATTGAGTTGCATCCCAGTACATCGCCTATTTCTATGACTCCACATAGGATGGTGCCAATTGAGTTACAAGAACTTAAGCTCCAATTGTAAGAATTATTGGACAAGGGGTTTATTAGATTGAGCACTTCACCTTGGGGCGCTCCGGTAGTTGAACTGGGTTACTATCAAGAATAAGTACCCTTGCCGAGGATAGATGACTTGTTTGATCAACTGAGAGGGGGGCACGGGTCTACTTTAAAATAGATATCCGTATCGGTTACCATCAGGTGAGGGTTAGGGAGGAGGATATCCCTAAGACGGCGTTCAGAACGTGGTACGGGCATTTTGAGTTCACTGTGATGCCATTTGGTTTGACGAATGCTCTGGCAGCATTCACGGATTTCATGCATAAGGTGTTCTAATCCTATTTAGATTAGTTTATCGTGGTCTTTATTGACGATATTTTTATTTACTCCAAGTCTAAAGAGGAGCATGAGGATCATTTGAGTATTGTTCAACAGACAATGAGAGACCACCAATTGTACGTCAAGTTCAGCAAATATGAATTTTGGCTTACGGAGGTAAAATTTTTAAGACACGTGGTGTCGACTTCGGGTGTATCCATAGACCCGAAGAAGGTCGAGGTTGTTATGAATTGGGAGAGGCTGAAGTCAATCTTCGAGATACGTTGTTTCTTGGGATTAGCAGGGTATTACCAAAGGTTCATTGAGGACTTCTCCTGATTAGCTACACCTATGACGAGACTGACCTGGAAAGAGGTCAAGTTTGAGTGGAATGATTCTTATGAGAATGCATTCCAGGAATTAAAAATGAGGCTTACTTCGGCTCCTATTTTGATAGTTCTAAAAAAAGGACAAAGATACACGGTGTATTGTGATGCCTCGAAAGATGGACTTGGTTGTGTTTTGATACAGTTCGGGAGGGTAGTAGCCTATAGTTCTCGGTATTTAAAGAATCATGAGCAGAATTACCCCACACATGACATGGAGTTGGCGACCATTGTTTTTGCTTTGAAAGCTTGGCGCCACTATCTATACGGTGAACGGTTCGAAGTGTTTTCGGATCACAAGAGTTTGAAGTACATCTTTACACAGCAAGACCTTAATATAAGGCAACACAAGTGGATGGAGTTGCTTGAGGACTACGACTTCACTTTACATTACCATCTTGGTAAGGCAAATGTGGTGACTGATGCACTTAGCCGTAAGTCACGGGGAGCCTTTGCTAGTGTGGCTTCCCGGAAGTGGCAAATGCTTGAGACTATAGGATAGTTTGGGCTACGTTACATGGAGCAGGCTTAGGGCACTTTAGGGAGTTTGGTGGCTACACCTTCCATACTGAGCAGGGTGATTGAGTTCCAGAGACAGGATGTAGAGTTATCATCCTTCAGGGATTGGGTATAGGCAGGTACGGGTGACGAGGGCTGGACCATTCACTCTGATGGCAGTCTTCGGTATAGGGGAAGGGTTGTGGTTCTCCAGCTAGTAGAATTGAGGGAGGAAATCCTTAGGAAATTTTATGGCTTCTGATTTGTTGTGCATCTAGATGGCACGAAGATGTACCATGATCTTCGTCGCCAATATTTTTGGAATGGAATGAAGAGAGACGTTGGGGACTTTGTCAGATGATGTCTCACATGTCAATAGGTTAAGGATGAGCACCAGAGACCAGCGGGTTTACTCTAGCCTTTGGAGATAGCTGAGTGGAAGTGGGAGCATATCACAATGGATTTTATGACTCACTTACCACAGACATCGAGGGGACATGACGCGGTGTGGGTGATAATGGACCGGCTTACGAAGTTGGCACACTTTTTGACGGTACGAATGACCTTCACATTGGAAGAATTCTGCAAGTTGTATATACGGGAGATTGTCTGGTTGCATGGGGTACTTGTATCTATAGTATTGGATCGAGATCCCAGGTTTATGACTCATTTTTGGAGAGTTTCCAACGAGCTATGGGGATATAGTTGATGATGAGCATTACTTTTCATCCCAAGACGGAAGGTCAGTCTAAGAGGACCATCCAGACATTAGAGGACATGTTACGGGCATGCGTCCTAGATCTCAAGGGTAGTTGGGAAGATCAATACCCTTAGTGGAGTTCGCCTACAATAATAGTTACCAGGCAAGCATACAGATGACACCCTATGAGGCACTATATGGGAGGTCATGTCATTCTTCTGTTTGTTAGACAGAGGTGGGAGAGAGACATTCTATGGGTCCAGATTTGATCAAAGACACCTCGAAGAAGGTGAACTTGATACGAAAGCGTCTTCTCACGACTCAGAGCCGACAGAAAAGCTACACCGACAGACGGCGGTGACCTCTAGAGTTTGAAGTGGGTGATCATATCTTCTTGAAGGTGATGCCTAAGAAAGGAATGGAACGGTTTCCTAAGTGGGGAAAGCTGTTGTCGAGGTATATCGGGCCCTTCAAGGTATTCGAAAGGGTGGGTACAGTGGCTTATCGGTTGGTGTTACCGTCAAATCTATTTGGTGTTCATGCAGTATTCTATGTCTCTATACTTTAGAAATATACTCCAGATCCGACACATGTGGTGGATTGGGGCGAGCTTATTGTTGATGCTGATGGGACATTCGAGGAGGGACCGGTGCGCATCATGCATAATCGAGATCAAATTTTGCGAGGCTAGTAAAGGTGTTGGGGCAGCACCGAGGAGTGGAGGAGGCGACATGGGAGCACGAGGACACCATTCATACCAATTATCCTTTCTTATTTGAGGATGGAGGTACATTCTTATAGTCATTCTATGTTATATGACTACTGCATATGCATGTGCTTGAACGTATGTGTGTGTGTGAATTTCAAGGATGAAATTCTTTTAAGGGAAGAGAATGTAAAACTGGGATAAATTTAAACTTTTTCGAAAAAAGGATAAAATGGTAATTTTCCACTATAATGTGGGTTTAAAATCAGTACTTTTCTAGAGCTTGATGATGCAACGGACCTCACCATTAAAATCGTATCGTGAAATCAAGCTGCCATGACAATTTTTGTCAAATTCTAATATAATCAAATTTTATACGTTTTACGAGACAACTAGGAGACGAATAACCTCACAAATGTCCTCAAAAATAGAAATTATAAAATTTCCTTATGATTGAATAAAATTTTAAATAAAAATAATTTGAACTGAAATCGAGATTTAATTAAGTCGTTCCGGGTTAAAAACGGACCAGAAGTAATAAACGTGCAGGACAATGTGGACCACGCAATTAAAAGTATAAATAGGGGTTAATATCTGAAAAATCCGATATTTCTCTCCCCTAAGTCTGGTCTCACACGTTGGAAAAGAAGGGAAGAGAGAAAAGAGAAAAACCAAAAAAAAATTCTACCTTTCTCCTTTCGATCTACTAAGTTCCGTCGGTCGCAATCGCTTGGACCAAGAATTAAAGTTGATCACCGCGATGAGGGCTACGTCTACGTACCAAAAACGAAGGATTTTACCAAAAATCCAAAGAGAGGATTTTGGGAAATCAAGGTTTTGGGGCTTAGGAGGTGTTCTAGAGATTTCTCCCACACGTATCACGCTCCAAGAGGTAGGGTTTCCTCCTACCTTGGTTTATTTCTTACCTAGAATGCTATATTTAATGGGTAAGGGTAAGGGTATTGAATAACATGGGTCACTTGCCTATAGTTATGGAAATGGGAGTAGAATTGACTTAATTCAACTTCTAGTTTGAGATTTATATGTGGAAGTTCCTTGTGAAATTCCTTGAAAATTGGTTTATGTGGGCATGTTACATGTTTATATTATGTCTTGTGATTAAGTGTGATTGGCATGAGATTATGTAATGCCATACTTGAGATTTGTGTTGATATATGCTCATTGATATATTGATATTGTGACAATTTATGGTAATTATATGCATTAGATAAATTGCCATGACATATGTTGAAATATGTGGTTGAATGGGTCCACATGGTATTCATAGCATGTTAGACATAATAATTATTAGAAATGGTTCATTACATTGCATTTGCACGGGGATATCGCATCCATAGGCATGAGGTGGGTGTGTGTGCATGGTGTGATCAAACACCATATTTGGTGATTGATGGTGGACTCGGAAATGTTGGATTGAAAATTCGATTGAGTTGCATGGTCACATGAAAAATTGTGTCGGATATAGCAAGAAGGGATAGATCTCCCCTCGGGTGCAAGACCCGACTACTGGTTTATACACTTCCTACGGTGCAAGTCCAAAAAAGTGTATCGGTGTGCGGAGCCGGTAGTGTAACACCAAAAATCCGCTATCCAAACAAAGACACATGGTTTTTTTATACAAATGATTCATTTGATGGAAAACATCCAGAAATGAATTGGTTCTATGAACTTATGATTTTATTTCAAAATGGTCTTTGGATGTATTTCATCAAGGACAAATGTTTTATACATATACATTGTATTATGTTGTGGGAGCTGGAGTAGGCTTGGGTGAAAATGCATGAGTGAGTCTCACCTCATATCATGACATGACATGGTAGAAATTTCATTTTGAATAGCATGTTCTTGTATGAAATGGATTTATGATTGCAGTTGTTGAATGTAAACATTGCATATGCATTTAGGTGGGGAGTAGCCTCTATAGGAAATACTGCACTAGGCGTAGCTCACCCTATACAGGAATACATTTTAGGTGTGGGGTTTACACCGGCGGAGGACTCTCATTCGGGGCCTCAAAGATGAAGAAAAGCCGACTTGTGGCTTTCGTAATACGTTTTGTATAAACTTTGTGAAATTACGACGTTGTGTATGAAATCGTGTGAATGGATTGTAATAGAACTTGTAGATATCAAGTTTTATGTGATAAACATTGTTAGACATATTTTAGATGGTGTTGAGATGATTTGAAATGGTTTTGAAAGGAAAAACAGTGGAAATAGGCTAAACTGGGCAGAGTGTACCGGTACAATCTAGTCCAGCAAGTAGACAGTACTGGTACACCGGTGCTCTTTTTAAAACATTGAAAAAAAATTTGGAAGCCAGACAGTACCATTATTGTCCAGACGGTACCGGTACCGGTACCGCTAGGGCCAATGAGCAAACAGTGCTGGTACACGGGACCGGTACTTTCTCCAAAATTTTGAAATTTTAAAACTAAAGTGCGATGCTTTTGGACTTTGATTTCCTTAGTACCAATGTTACAAATGGACGTTAAATGAGATGTATTGGGACATATTGAGTCTTGGTTGAATTAAATGATAAAATATACACGGGTTACACGTGTCGGTTGAAATTCCAAATAAAGGGATATTATTGACATGATGTCGGATTGTTCGGCACTCACGGGTATTTTCGCGGGTTGACGGGTGGTCAACGGTTAATTAATGACCCCCGGTTTTAGGGGCGTCACACATCCAATGACCATCTTATTAAATCTTGTTTCTTTCTTCTAGTTGGTATTTATGGACTTCTACAAATGGGTACATAACTGACATGACACATATGGACTTCTACCAATGGTTCCGCATATACCGATACATTTTATGATCTCAATAACAATGGAAGTGTATATCCAAAATTACCGGGGCTTGCCCCGAAGGAGAATCTAGTCCTTCTTACTAACCCCGACACATGTTTTCAATGTAACCCGTGCGACTCAGTCGAATCTAGGTCTAACCTTCCCAAACCCACGTATCAACCCACCATGGATAGTATTTGATTAAAATCCCACACACACACACCTACATTCATGTCAAATGCCCACGAATGCAATGCTACCTGTGTGAATGCAAATATAATGTAAAATTGCAATTCACAATATCATGAACACATTCAATTTTTTCAATGTCAATTATATCATAAACATATAACAACATTTCATAATATCACTATATATGTTATAACACATTCAATCCAAACAACATACTTGTATCCCTAAGCATTTTATCAAACACTTAGTAGGTAAAATATGTAATCACATAGCACCCAACAACCCATTTCATGAAATTCAAACCAAGCAATCTCATGCAACCAAACTCGTGCAAAAATTGGTTTAAACATACTCTTATACCCATTTTCTTTATTCTGGCTAGACTAGGTGTGTGCTAAACAAAAGAATTCATCTCTAATCAAAAATTTTACTTTTATTTTAGTTAATATTATGAGAACCGTGGATAATAATACGAACTTACAAGGTAAATGTACGACATCGGTTGTATGCACTAGTGTTGTATTTACGACAAGTGTGCTTAAATGTGTCAATCATAGGTTTACCATTATAGAAGTTAAAGTTTTCTCACTACTAAGGTAATTTTGTCTACTACTATTGTAATTTTGCCTACTGATGTTGTAATTTTGTCTACTACTACTGTAAATGTTTCAATGCTTTTTTAAATTTCTCACTGATGTTGTAATTTTGCTCACTATTATGGTAAATTTGCCCATTGAGGTCATAATTTTTCTCACTACTATGCTAATTTTGTTATTAATGTTGTAATTTTACCCACTACAGTGATAATTTTTTCACTGATGCTATAATTTTGTTCACTATTGTGGTAATTTTGTTCATTACCACTGTAAATTTTTCATTGTTATTGTAATTTTTCCACTTATATTGTAATTGTATATATATATATATATATATATATATATAATGTAACAAACTGCAGAATAACAAGACATGAGGAGAATCACAAGCTATAGATATAAAAAAGTGGTGATGAATTTTTTTATTGGAAAATTCTTCTTAGATGAACAAAATATAAATTACAATACAAAAAATAAAATACTTACAACACTAGTACTAATGGACTAGTGGAAGTGACTAAGGATAGAGTTCTGCTTCTTCATTTGCATCATTATGAAGATCAGGGATACAATATGAGAGAAGAGAAAGATAGTGTGTGTAGTGAGCCTTGTTAGAGAAAAGCTTGTTTTGCTGGTGAAGACTGAAGTCCTTATATAGGCTAAAGAATTTCTGAAGGAATCTCTGGAATGATTACTTTGTTGTCTTCTGCTGCTGCTTTAACTCAGGTAAAGTGTTTTTCACCTTATCCTTCGGGTGGAAAGTGGAGGTAAATTGTTTTTACCAAAGTAAGTGCTGACTTTCTAGGCAGGTGGGTCCTGCTGTTGTCTAAAGAAATCTACTTTTGGTGGAAAGCAGATTTGAATAATGGCTGATGGTTGCTTTACTAGGGGAAAGAACCGTTGTACCAAATGATTCCTTATCAATATATGTAATATACAGCTTTTCTTTCTTTATTTAAGAAAGTAGTGAGTGAAGCTATCACACATATAAACAAGCATCATTATGGGGTAGATATATCTACTAGATCATCATATCCTGCATATGGGTCATGGGCTTCTTGGAAGGAATTCAGAGAAGCATAAACAGATCCTTGGGAGGATGGAGATGAACTATTAGCTGCTTGTTGAAGAAGTTGTTGTGCTAACTCAATTAACTTAGTCTTCTTTTTGGACTGTTTGCTAGAATCCTTAGAGGATGATTTTCGCTGTTTGTGTTCTGCTGTAGTGGATTTCTTGGGCTCTTCTGGAGTAGAAATCCTGAGATAAGGCATGATTTGCTTGGCTGGAGTTGCAGAAGTTAAGGTTGCTGGAACCGCTACTGGGGTTGGAACCGCTTCTGGGAACTCCTATTTAATACAATCAATAATTAGTCCTTGTTGGAACTAGGGTCACCATTTAACATAGAATTTTCTGGCGACATTAAAACCAATAATTTTCCATTTCCATTTACATATCCATGGGACTTTGTACCTACAAATAAATGTTAGTAAAATAGGAAACTAACTCTCATGTTTACTAGGTTTTAAAACAGAGGAGAAAGCAATAATCTGATCTTGAAGATCAGCTGGAAATATTTCATGAATGGGGTCGTAGACAAACCACCATTGTGCGAACCAGGACAAAATCTGGCTCTTGAAATCTTTATGGAATTGTATGAACTAGGAGTGATTTAAAGAATCATCCTAATAGAGGATAAGTTTAAACCATGATTCCTTATAATCATAGTAGTTAAACTATTTATTGTGATAAGGTAGATCTTAGAGCAAAGAAGGATGAGATCCCCAATCTTTGAGAGAAATAATCTTTAAAATATTTAAATAGTGATAAATAACTTTACTGGGGTCATTTCTATCAGTTATGGATTTGATAAAAATGGACTGAGTAAAGAATAATATATCCTGATAGAAACTAAATGTCTTTTCCTGATTAGATGGAAAAAAAAGGTCCATCCTGGCTCAAGGTATGCATTGACAAGATCCATTGGGTTGCTTAGGTGAGCATGGAATGGTTCAATGGAAAATACATTTTGGGTATAGGCTTTAATGTAATCAACCTTTGGGCCTTTGTAGGCTAGTTGTGGTTGTTGTTGAGAATATGGGTTAACTAGTTGGCTAGACGTAATGGGTTTGGTCGATGAAATAGGTTTTGGGGCCTGCTGGGCCATTGGGAGGAAAGTACTAGGGTTGACTATGGTTGATTTGGCTACTGGCCTTGTTTGGTTAGGATTCCCAGGAGGTTGGAATCTGCTGGTAATTTGGATGGCAGAGGACTGGGGTTTTGGGCTTGGCAAGGTTAGTTGGCTTATCAAGGCTAACTGTTTATCAAGGTTTGCCTTTTCTTGGGCAAATATTTGACTTAGTTTTTGTTTTCCAATATCCTTCCTATCTACCATGAGGTTCCTGTAGAAATTCAAGAGTTAGGAAATCAGGGATGCAATTATTACTGTCTTTAATATATTCGATATCAAAATCGAAAATACTTAAAATAGATTGCTATTTGGCAAAAATTTTCTTACTAGCAATGTTTTGTACATCTTTTTCCAAAACATATTTTGCTGATTTTCAATCTACTCTTACTAAGAATTTCTGATTTAATATATCATCCTGAAATTTTGAGATACACAGGACAATAGCTAAAATTTCTTTTTTAATGGTACTATAATTTGCTTGTGCTTTGTTCTAGATACCAGAGTAGAAATGAACAATTTGTTCTGGGGATTCTGGAGTGAGTTTTTGAAGTAGGATACCACTGTAGCCAATGTCAGATGCATCAGTTTGGATGATTTTGAAGGAATCAACCGAAGGAATACCAAGACAAGGCAAAGTTTTGATGAACTGCTTGACTTGTTGGACTATGAACGTATGAACAGATGTTCAAGGAGAAGGATTTCCTTTGAATCTGTCATACAGATGTTTGACAGTTTTTCTAAGATCTTGATAGAAGTCAGAAACATAATTTAGGGAACCTAAAAACCTTTGCAATTGGGTTTTATCAGTGATCTCATCAAGGAACTTATCTGCAAATTGGATAGAACAACTGATGGGAACAATGGTTGACTGTTGGATGTTGTATCTAA
Source organism: Ilex paraguariensis (assembly GCA_963454935.2). Lineage (NCBI taxonomy): Eukaryota > Viridiplantae > Streptophyta > Magnoliopsida > Aquifoliales > Aquifoliaceae > Ilex > Ilex paraguariensis. Next base: position 90,825 of record CAUOFW020001030.1, on the reverse strand, counting down.
GGAACCTTACTGAGGTTTGGAACAACTTGATTTTACTAGCTGAGATAACTAAACCATTATGTTTAACAATCACTAAAAATGCATAGAGGTGCTTCCAATGTTCTTCTATAGATCTAGAGAAGATGAGAATATCATCTATATAGACTATAGAAAAATGACTAATGGAGTTAAAAATTTCATTCATAATATTTTAAAATTCACTAGGAGCATTTTTCAATCCAAAGGGCATTACATTTCATTCATAATGTCTAAAGGGAGTTGTAAATGCAGTTTTATATTTGTCTTCTAGAGATATCATAATCTGCCAGAAGCCACTTTTCATATCGAATTTTGAAAAGATTATAGAGTTACTAAGTCTTTTGATTAAATCCTGTTTGTTTGGAATTGGGTACCTGATCCATTCCAATACAGAATTTAAAGGTTTATAATTTATTACTAGTCTTGGTGTGCCTCTTTCTAATTTCGCATTTTTGATGACATAAAAAGCTAGGCATGACCAAGGAGATTTACTTTTCTTAATGATACCATTTTTGAGCAATTCAGAAATCTCATTTTTATAAATTTCCATTACTTCCTGGCTTATTTGGATAAGTCTGGATTTAGTTGGAATGTTTTGTTCCTTAAATCCTTTAATGTAAGGAAGATTTACCATATGTTTCTTCCTATGCCAGAAAGCTGTAGGAAGATTAGAACATACTTCTGCTTCAAGTTTTGCTTTAAACTGATCAATCTTATCAATTAAGATTGGATTGGTTAACTGCTCTTGAATTCTTTTGTGATTAATTTCTTCTTTAGGAAATTTCACTTGCTTAGGTTTTTGGTTAATTAAGTTAAGATACTTAGAGATTGAATGATCCTTAAGTTGTCTTAATCTTTTAACTTCTGGTTTGGTTACAAACTTAAAAGTTACTAATTGACCAAGTGGTTTCGTGGTTACACCGTTTGTATCTGTTGTAAATGGATACAATAGATATATAAAGGGTAAACCAAGGATAACATCATCAGTCATATCTTGTACTAAGATAAATGATGTTTTAAAACATATATTATCTTAATAGATATGCACACTTGATAATTTATACTTAACATTCATTTTACTACCATTTATTGAACTAAGTCTTTTAATGATTTTTTGATAGTACTTAGTTGGGATAATGCCTTCCTAGATGTAGTTTACATCTGCACCAGTGTCAATTAAGGCAATGGTTTCTAATTCAAAATCATTATCAATTATGATTTTGACTTTAGAATGCCATTTTTGAAAATTAATTTATTAACTAGATTAATCCTAAGATTATCATTAGTCTGGGAACATCCATCGTGACATGGCAGATTCATTACATCCAAAGGATCCACTAAAGAGGTGGAGGTTATGGGTATCCCCTGTAATTCTATTCCATCATGAGATTCTGTCTCAGATTGTTCATTAACTTGTGGCTATTTTTCAGGATCAAAATCCTTTGAAGCACCAAAACTATCTGTTATTAAAAGAATTAAAGTTTCTGCAAGTTTTTTGTCTTGAGCTTTTAAATCTTTTATGTCAAATTTTAATTTATTAACTTCACTTTGGTGATCATGTAAGGTATATTCTTTCTTTTTCTCCTTACTAAATCTTTCCATTGTTGTGTTAATACTAATTAACTGTTTTTGATTAAAAGATTGTTTTGTGTCTTTTTTAGCAAACAAATCTTTTAATTTTTTGATATATTTTACTTTTAACTCTGGGTCTTCAATTTTACTAATTAACTCAATGAGGATATGTTCTTCCTCATTTTGTTTGGTTATGACTCTAACTGTTTTGCAACAACTATCTTTTCAACCTAATTTGATTTTAGGTTCACTAGGGTTACTAGAGGCTGATTAATAGTCTGAAGAACTTTTAGAACTACTTGAATATTCTGAACTTTCTTCACTATGGGTAAGATTTTTTAACCAAAAAATGTTGAGAATTTCTTCTTCATTTTTTTAGGTTAAATTCAATTTTTTGACTGGACAGTCTGGGCTGATATGACCTTTCTTGCCACAGTTGTAACACTTTACTTCTTTATCTTTTTTACTATCTCTTTTCCCAGATTTTTTCTTATAAGTTTTACGTTTATAAGGTTTTTTGGGTTTTTTACTAGATTTTTCATAATAAGTAGGTTTACTAAAAGTCTTTTTACTACGTTTGTAGTGACTTTTACTACGGGTGTAAGGCTTGTGTGATTTATGTTTTCTGCGTGATGGTGCTACTGAAGGGAGACCATATTGTTCGCAAAAATCACCCATTTCATACTTTGCCTTTTTCTTTTCATCTTTTAATTGTTTACTAATTTTCATGTCAATACACATCCTCATTCCTTCTTTTTGGATGGTACTAACAAGATCAACATGTGTTAGTGAATCATATTCAATGATTCCAATTTCTTTTCTAAGTGCTTCCCTAATCTTATGGGCAAAGAGATTAGGTAGACCATTGACAAACTTTTCTTTCCAGAAAGATTTATTACAGTCTAGTCTAAGCATTACTCTAGAGATGAATACATCTTTGTACCATCTAAAATCACTAAGTGTTGGGCACCTAAGGTTACTGAGCTGGTCATGGATCCTAGCTTCAATATTACTGGGTGTTCCAACAAAATGTTTAATTATTGTGAAGATGAGAGTGTTAATCCCATCATCTTTTGCTTTACCAATTCTTTCATCGAAAACTGGTATGCCTTCTTCATTAAGAAGAACAACATAATTGATATGTTCTTTTGATTCTTGGGTAAGGTAATTGTCCCACCAATTTCTTAATATTCCTATAAAACCAGAGCTGATCATGTCAACTAGTTCTGGTTCAATAAGATCAAAATTTGAGACATAACTATTTGCAACTATGGATAGGTGACTAATTTTATTAATGATTTCTTGTTCACTTAATCCATCTACGTTTATTCATAGAGTTTATTGGATTGAACAAAAAACTAATTACTAATATTTTTTTCTTCCAATTGAAGATCTGGTGGTGTTGGTCAGGGATACTAATTTTTACTAGTACTGGTTGGATTAAATTTTGAAAAATTTAATCTATTAATTTATTGAGTACCAAACTGTTCTTCTAATATTTCAATTTCAGAGCCAGTCGAACTTTTTGAGCTATTGGTTTCTGAATTATCCGAAGTTTGGTTGATAACTGTTACTTGGGATGGTCCAGATTTGGATTCTTTTTTAGAGATAAGTTCTTCAATCTTTTGAATAGTTTGTTTATCTATTAATCCAAAATTAGTTCTATCTTCAGGTAGATTAATTAGAGGTTTCTCCAATTTTTTACTTGAAGATGGCTTGATTTCATCGATTTTAGTTTCAATTTTATCAAGCTGTTTACCTATAGTTACTTTGGTTTGTGAAATTATTTTGCTCTATTACCTTTTAATCAGATTCATTAGTGGGAATCTTGAAATGTGAGGCTAAAATTTCAGCATCCAAATGGCTAAATACTATGGTTTCTACTGGAGGATGGCTAGAAGTTATTGTGGAATTCTTTTCGATTTTTCACTTATGTTTTATTACTACTTTTACTTCTTTGTGATGAGTTTCAAGATAATCAAAAAATAGAATTTATGTTTCGATTTTATGCGTTAACTTAACCCATTGTGCCATTATTTCCTTTTGTTGGTTATTATTGAATTTTTTAAAGTACTCTTGTCTTTCAGATGCATTTTCTTTAGATTTGAATTCTTTACCTAATTTAATCATGTTAGGTAAGAACAATCCATTGTCCTTCTTAATAGTAAGAAGTTGATGGTTTACTGTAGCAATGCTTTGTAAATCACTGGCTGTAGGTGAAGGGGTGAAATCGTCTTCTTCCTCTTCATCTCTAGGACTAGGTTGTGGGACACTCTAATGTGGAGTGTAACACGGCTTACTAATTTGTGACGTGAAATTATCGATTCCTTTTAACTTAAATTTTCTCTCTATTTCTTCTACTAATTCTTTATCTCTTTTGGAGATACTAGAATAAACATCAGATTTCCTACCTTCTTTTATTTGGATAGGTTTAGAGAATGATCTGCTTGATCTACTGGATCTTATAGAGTCAAAGGAGATTTTTACTGATTAATCAGTAAACTGATGGACATTTTCTAAGTTAGTTGTAGTATTGTCACTATCTCTGTCATGATTTTCATTTTTAACTATCCAAGATTCTAAGAGCATCACATCCTTCCATTGGATTTGTTTAGGGACTTGGATATTAGATTGACTAGTATTAGCTTGAATCAATAAAGTACTACCAATAGGACTTTTTTGTAATGCATGCACATTCAGGTTTGTGTTGATGCATTTATAATAAATCCTATAGATAAGAACAATTGATTCCGTTTCTTTTACTAGTCTGGTGATATGTCCTGACAGTTTTATTCCTATGGTTAAAGCCATAGGAGTATTTTTGCATCCTAGACTTAATGTGAAATCTGGGAAGCATTTGAAATATACTAGTCCTTTATGAAGACCTATTTCCATTAATCTTAAAATACTGGATTCGTAGTCTAAGAACATAGCATCTCTTAGGGTTAACAGGGCTGCTGCATTTTTTCCTAGTGCAATTAATGGTTTAATTACAACCTGTACTAAGCCAAAGTGAATAAAATTAAAACCTTTAGACTTATGTTTTTTGAGGGTTTCTCTGTTAAGTAATTGACAAATTTCTTCATCCTTACTAAGGAAATAAACTTGTTTAATAGTTTTTACTTGCAGTTCTTCATTAAAGGTTTTAGAAAACCAACTAGTTTTATATATGTCTTTGTGAAAGACTTTAGGGATGTTTCATCCACTCTAATCTACTTTAGTTTCTCTAAACTCATCTTCTTCTTCGTTTACTATATTCGGTATAGTACAAGATGAAGATCTAGATGAACTAGTCATAGAATTAGATCTGAATAATGTACTCATGTTTAAATCTAATTTTTCAATTATGTAAATTAATGTTTAAGTTTGACTCCATTGTGCATACCCCCTAACATACATGCTCTCATGATATGTTTTTCTCCCTATACTACCTCACCAGGACTTACAAACGGGATTAGCAGACACTTTCTCTTGAGCTGACAAAGGTTGGATGACAAGGATAGACCAAACTAAACAATGATTTACTAAATTGAAATGGAACAGATTTAAAACAAGTAAAATAACTCAAATATAATTACATGAATAACTATTCAGGGCGTCAAATGACTCTAATACCAAATTCTGACAGAGATAGTGAAAATACTACAACCAGTGAAGCCGATTGCCTTACCTGTACTACTACACGTGACTAAATTTATAACATTCCATAAATGACGACTTTTTAATATAGTACTGAAAAAGCAAATGGAGATATCATATAGAACTCAATCTTGAAAGAAAGGACTAAGCCGTACATGGGAAAAAAATTAGAACATCAAACATTCAAAATAAATGTCACTTAAAACGGTACTTTTTAAAAAATAACAAATACTAAAAAAATTACTATGGTTTTGTGCTTTATGTTGCACATTTACTGCTATCTTATCAGAACCAAGCATGAAACGAAGACTCGTGCCTTGAAGGCTTGAAGACCGACTAGATTAAGCGTTGACGATGGGAATTATTAAGGACATTTAACTATAAGGTTTTCGTGCAAATTGAGATCAAACATATACTGCTTTAATGCAGAAAAACGGGTACATTGTGTCTTTCATGTGGGGATTCTTTGGAGCAGCAGAAATTGAGTTAGGCTAGTGATAGACGGAAACGAGTAAAATAATAGTATAATGAATAAAAAAAATAATAAAAATAAATCGTTAACTTATACACAAACAACGATTTAAATTTCAATTCTAGATCTATTGATTCATAAGAGCATATCAATCTTAAAGACTTTAATAAATCAAACAATTCTGAGGAATAACAGATAAATTAGAAAGAAAATAGATGACACTCTCAATTATATTCAATCATCAAAAATTGTTGAGCCCTAAGCCTTACAAGAGTATAAATAGTGCAAAAAATCCTAAAACAACTTAGGAAATAATAAAATGTAACCTAATTATCGTTAATTAGGTAAGTAAGCAATTAATAAAGATTTTGTCAAAAAAAATTCAAACTAATTATTCTACTAAAAACTAATAATGATACGAATTAAAATAGAGCTGATGACGATTAATTTTGACTTAATGGTGAAATTATTCGACTATGAAAAATTTACTAACAACAACAAAAACACATTTTTCAGGCCTTAAATGAAGAAATTTGTTTGAAATTCGTCATAGATCATCACAACCCCTGTTAGGGGTGGATAGTTCATTTTGTTCCGTCCTTTCTGATTGGACATGGATATTTTGAGATCACGTGGAAGTGACTCCGAAAAAAGTTAAATCTATACGAACCACCCCGATGTTGATCTTACTGATCTAAATGTTGTGTTACTATCCGATCTACATCAGCTAACTTCCCATGAAACAAGAGAAATGAACAAACGGAGGGAAAGAAATCGGAAATACATGAAAACAAATCTAAAAGTTCTTTGTGCCTAAAATCATAAAATCCTGATCCAGTATGTCGAATCCTCATGGAGGAAGCCCCAACTGGTCGGTGCAGCTAAACTCCTATTTATGTGTGTCTTGAAACCTGTAAACAAATTGGAGTCTTAATCAGTCCATTTTCTATATGGTAGAGAGAGAGAGAGAGAGAGAGAGATTCTTAAAATATGTTCAGGGAATCAAAATCTGCAATTAGAAGTTCTAACATTTTTGGAATCCAAGAGTGATTAAATATATTTTAGAAACTGCTTATACCAATGACTTTCTTAAAAAGGGAATCCTAGAATGACTAATATGTGCAACCCAGCAGTATTTCATGACTTTTTGGAGCACAGGAATTTTATGCTCTTCCGACATTTGAAGAGAGAGGGAGACAGAGATCATGAAATTCATTGAATTCCCCTATTAGGCAGATTAAGCATTGACGACAGGCAATACTAGCAACCACATCAACTAGTTGTGGACATCGAAACAGACGAAAAAAGGGGATTTGAAAATTCAGAAAAACGTAAAAGTTGAGGTGAAAAACTTTTTTGAAAGGGAAAGAATGAACACAGAGAGACTGAGAATCAAGTTTTGGCCCATTTGCTTAGGGGACACCAACTCTTGAGTGAAGCTCCTCAAACCTACAACAAATAAAAGACCCAACAATATTGTTGGAGTATTTTGTTCATTAATTGGCCGGTCTACATATTTTATCCTAAATTCAGTCTGTTTAGACTTTTTGATTCAATATATAGTTTATTAGTTATTGCTTACCAGGAAATAGCTTTCACCATGCTGCAAGCTGTGCTCTGAAAATCCGCACTCATTGACAGGTACAGGCAATCCAGAAGAATGAACGCACACTAAATCTTGACCAAACATAGCTTTCATGTCAAGTGGCCCCCTTGGAACCTCCGTAACAACCCCATTGATATACACACTGATTAATTCTGAACAATCAACCCAAATAAATTCTTGTTTAAGTAAATTATCGTTTTGAAATTAACTCCAAAAGAAGTGCAAAAAGACGAGTTTACACATTTATGTACCCTATTTTCAACTGAAATCAAGTAGTAGTCTATTAGAGAATCTCCAAACACACACACACACAGAGCGAGCAAAAGTCAGTGAGAGAAGTGTTGTCTACGAACATAGATGTTGAAATATTAAAGTATTGACTCACTAACTCGGGCATGCAATTACCAGATTTTTACTGCAAGTTTGAAGTATCTGACGGGAAAAAAGTTCTGTGCATATGTAAATTAATGTCTTGAAATAGAATTAAAAGAAGTACGCACGCCTATAGGAGAGGAGAAAAGAATAGAAAAGAAGAGTAGAGTTGGTAAGCGAAAGTGTTGCTTATGTAAAATTTGAAATCTGTAGCAGTAACTACTCACTAAATCAGTCATGCAATTTACCAGATTGGTAGTGCAAATTCAAACCATCCGAGGGGCAAAAGGTTGAAGTCGCAGCAGAGTTTTGCTCAATTTCCTGAAGACCCATTTGACCAGAAAACAAAAAAAGGTTATCAACAACACCATCAATGCCAACCACTCCACATGATGATGAAGCACCACCGACAAGACATGAGGACGGTGACGTAACAAACGACGGTGAAGCAACAAAGCCTGGATGTGAAGCACTCTCATACTGCGTACTTACACCACTGGTGCGTGTAGGAGCTGACTGTTCTGCACTAAGATTTGCTTGAATTTGGCGTTGCCGGCGGCGAGACCTTGACCGCCGGTTTTGGAACCAGTAAAATACGTTTGCGTCCCCAACAGTTCCGAATTTCTCGAGTAATTTCCTTATCTTCACTGTTTCATCTTTTGGAGGATTGACCATTCCACTGTTGAAGATGGACTCAAGTATAAGGATTTGTTCTGGTTTTGGACTCCATCTCGACCTTACCGGTTCGTTTCTCTCAGAGCCATGGATAGGACTGTTAGAGGCTTGGATTTGATCTTCCATGACTGTTGACAAGAGGTGGAAAAAAAACGAAGAATTCTTGAAGCAGAAGATAAAAATAGGAGGAAGTATAGAGGCAGAGCACATCAACAAGCAGTAGTCTACATCAACAAGTACAAATATATAAGGACTAGAGGAATGTCACCATTCAGAGTTACCATACTGCCCTTTGGTTCTTGAGCTTCACCACACAGTTTCAAAGCTAATGCTAAAAAAAAATAATAATAAAATAAAATTGGACATAAAATAATGTAGGGCAAATATAATGCTGTTTTTATTATACTTTCACTGCTCACTATCTACCTGTTATATTGTTTGGTCTATTTTTTGATCTTATTTACTTATCCGTTTCAAAATTAATTGTAGTTAAAAAGTTTTCCGAACCATTCTTAGTGTTGATTTAGAAAACACAACTAAGGCAACTATTAAGTTAGCTTGGCATGCAAAATCAACAAACTTGAAAGCATAAGATTCGGCTAAGATCAGATCTATGCTGCAAGAGCACCAAATCTGGGTTTAAGTATTTAATGAGCCATAGGTTATCTGTACATAGTTTAGGAACTTAATTTAGAAACTTAATGTATTATTTTTCACAATTAATCCAATGAAAACAGTACGTTAGATGCTAATTATATTAGGTCCTAGCACTACTCGGCATGTGTGTTTAATACCTTACATCCATGATGAAAGGATACATTACGAATTTCGAATGATATTGAACTTGAGCCTATTCGAAACAAACTGGAATTCATAGGTTCTACTGAGAATATTATGCGTCACTTATTGCTCTAGATCTGTTTGGTCACTGGCTCACTGCTGGCCTTAATAGTTTTACAGCTAAATTCTTACTTGTTTCGTCCAACACAACTCTTTCATTTATCTTTCAGAGGTTTTCAACAGTGGAGAACAACTGTAGTTTGATAGAAAGAGAAAAAAAAAATATAACTCTATCTAAAATCAACATACAAGAGAAATCATCATATGCATAAAACTAATTTCTCTCTTTTTTCACGCCAGAACATAATATCAACACAACACTTCTGACATAATTAATTAGAGTTTTAAGTTTCAGGAATGGAAAAAATTGTCGTGGAAGGATCACATATTCGGTTCATAGACAATTGAAAGGTTGAAATGTTTTCTATGAACTTGGAAATTATAGCCTATGTTGTATTCATTCTAACTCTCAGGAATGAATTGCAAGAATTTCACTTCTTTTACTTGCGATGGAAGTCAAAAATAATTTCAGAAAGCATATAGCCTTTGGAAAAATTGGCTAGAATTTGAAGTGTGTGAATCGTCTAGCATTCTCTCCCTTAGCTTCTCTTAAACAGTACCTAAGCCTTCTGGTGTGATGTTTAGCAGCAATCTGATTAGATGGATATTAAATTTTAAAAAATCAAAGAAAAAATCAAAAAATTTCATAACAAAGGCAACATTTATCTAAATGCATATGTTGATATACATTATATTTGGTGTAGTGATTAGGGACCTAAAAAGCGTCATACAGATGTGTAGGGACTAGGGAACTAAAAAGCATTGTATAGAGCTCCACCTAAATATTGATTTTGAAACAACATTATTACACTTCTCAATATTTGTAATAAAGTTTAGACTAAACTTGAATATGAATAATTAGACCAGTTTGTCTCATTAAAAGAAATTAACACCCACTGAAAAACCATTCTTCATCGATTTTAAATGTAAAATGTGAAACAAATTTTCAGATACACATAAAAACATGCCTGAATTGGCACCAAGATGACCTTTAGATTCTGCAGATAAGCTCTAAACTGTACTCTGATGACCTAATTTAGATAGTTCTGTTTAAACTAAATTGGATTGCATAAATCTATGCTACCAGTAAATCCATGAAAAACTTGGGAATCAAATAGTTCTAAAATTACAAAACAACCACATTCACTTGCAAGGCAAAAGTCCAAATAGCATTGTTAGAAGGGTAAATAGTACATGAATTTGCAGGGTGTGAATGGAGGACAAAGGTGGCAGGATTTCGGTGTCGGAGTGCATGTGAAAGAAATGTATTATGGCAATTTGGCTAGAATTTTAATTGTGCAAGTCTTCTTGTGTGCTCCTTCATAAACAGAGCCCAAGGTCTCTAGAGTGATTCTTAACAACAATCTCATATGGATAATTAAATAAAGATATCACCAAGAAAATATAAAAAATCATAACGGAAGAAAGGGAAAAGGTAAATTATGTTGTATAAGGACTAGGGACCTAAAAAGCTCTATAAAGCAACTCCAAGTATTTTGAGAAGACATTATTAATCTTTTGAAACTTTATGTAATTTTTTTATCCAAATTAATATGAATAGTTGGACCACAAAGCCTCATTAAAAGAAGTCAATGTTACCCACTACCAAACCATTGATATTGATTTAGAATTTTAAATTTGAAATAAATTGTGAGATTCACATTTTTAAATTTCTCCTAAAAATATATTTCTATTGGCACAAAAATGACCTTTAGATACTACAGAGTTGGTATAAAGTGCACCCAGATGACCTAATTAGGTATCGCAGATTAAACTAAATTGGGACTGTAGAAATCTATGCTACCTACCAAACAAATCCATTCAAACTAAGGAATCCAAATAATCTCAAAATTACGAAGCAAGCACATAATTTGTTATTAGGTCACGAAGGTTGCTCGGAAAAAAGTCCTGAATAGCATGGTTAAAATGGTAAAAGTGTATGAGCGACAGGGTGTGAATGAAGGACAAAGGATGTAGGATTTCGGCGTCGGAGTGCATGTGAAGGAATGCATGGAAAGCTGAGCCGTGTGTAAAAGGAATAGATTTTAAAATTGAGGAACAAAACAAACTCAAAAGGGTGGTCAATAATTAACTATTTGGTGGTGACGTTAAGCGGACATGGCTGACAGTCCACACCTCTGTCATTTTAATATTAAACGGGAGGATGTTAAACGGTCATAGAGGTTGGCTTAAACTTCGGACACCTTTCAATCCACGGCCAAGAAGAGAACAAAACACTAACATACGGTGCGAGGAGGTTAAAAGGGTCATAGATGTTGGCTTAAACATCGAACACATTCCTGTGCATGGCGAAATCAGAACGAAGCACGAACCGACTTTGCATTTTTGACGCGGTTTTCTGCCCTGTAGCTTTTCGCCTTCGTTCGTAAGGAACGTGTGGATTCATGCATAATTACCAAAATACCTTGACCTCAGCTTTCGTTTTTTTTTTTTTCCCTTTTTGGTAAAAATATAATCAATTTTATTGAATACGAAATGAAGCTTTGCATAAGAGGGGGAAATGATAAGAAAGAAACGTCGAACATAGATCAAAGAGTGGAACTGTTTGCAGATTAATCCCATTTTATTAAAAAAATCTGGGCTATCCGCAGATTGATAACAACTCTTGAAAAAGTTAGTGTCATGAGAATTGTTGCAAGAAAATGTTATTTGTATTTAAAATACTGATTTGACTTGTTAACCAAATTTTGGGATTAAATTAAGAGTTCAAATGATATGGCACCTGAGTTGAATTTTTTTATTTGATATCATGTTATTTAAGACCCAATAAAAATTTCAAATAATTAGATATCATGTCATTTGAGCTAAGATCACACTTAAATTAATGTCAGAAATTGATAAAATCAATAAATCATGTATATCATTGCTCATTACTTAATTTAGATCAATAAATTAAGGAAGACTATAATTGTCTCCACTTTTGGTATTTATTTATCTATTTTTTGCTCGAAATCATTGTCTAGGCTTCAACAACGCAAAATTAGATCTCTTTAGAACAGTTAAAAAAGGAAAATAGTTGCCACATTTTAGCAGACCAAGGCTGAGAGACATAATCCGAAAATAGTTGCCGTCAATGTTTTTAATTTCATTTGTTTTTGAATAGGATGGTTGGTCGTGGTTTTGGTAATAGAAATATTTGAAATCTGGAAAGTAGGCATGTATTCCCCTTGGGGCTTTCCAGAGGCTCTTCAAGGAATTAAGAAGCACTGTTTCAAAATGCTCCCTAAGAGAACGTTTTTTGTTATTACAAGAATGGTAATTTGTAGTCAATTCATGAAGAGCAATGCTTTAAAGATCTATTTTGAGGATTTAATTTAAAATTTTAATTCATTGTAATTATTAGATTAATTGTGAGTAATGTTAGATACTGTACATGTGACTTCTTGCAATGGTTTAAGATAGCAACTCCTGGTTGAACTAAAATGAGATTCCTGAAAACAAAGAATGAAATCAAAAAGCTGGCTTATCCCCTCCAATCCCCTCCAATGCTTAAGTCAGACAACGCTCAAAGGTGAAAGATATAAATACTGTGCAATTCTTTTTTTATTTTTAGTAAGTATAAATATTGTATAATTCTAGTTTAACATGCATACAAGAGTTTTGCGTGACTGAGCTATTTATACCTTTGAAGATAATGACATGACAAAGACTTGAGTACACTAAGTTTAGGCCTAACAGTCTATGACTGTAATCCCTACTTGGAGGGGCAATCACATCAGTAGATTTTTTGCCATCGAGCCGCATATGTAGAATGTCTTGTCATGCCTCATCAATGCTTGGCATCGGGGTGTAATCATGACTTCAATACTAGGGAGAAGGAGCATTTTTTATTGCCCACCTCTTAACGAGTAAGTCTTCCCGAACATCAAGTGCTTTGTGCAGAGCATTCAAGGTCCTATGCCGAGTATTTATGACCCTATGCTGAGCATTCAAGTTGATGTTCACTTGGGTTGTGCATGCCAACAAGGGCCATGCCTGCCTCCATTATTTTCAGGGATTTGGTGCTGGACCCAAGTTGGTATGACAAAATAATGATCGCTTGTCACATCAGCACGTTCTGCAAGAGGTGCACCACCCAAGAGAATTCAATGCTCGGTCTCACCTTTGAGCACATTGTTTTCCTTAGCAAGTTATATCCTCCCTTTTGAAGTGATAGTTCAATCAATCTCGGTCTGTGGTAACTTGGGGAACATACTTACTAGCAATTCTATGCCACGTGTCAACTCATTATTGGTGAGCCGCCTATGCCCTATCAATTGCCCCAACCTTCGGTTTTCTCATGTCATGGGTCATGTGGTATGACAGGATTGAAGGCTTCTTGTGCACACCACCATTTTTGGAGCCATTAAACGCACACTTGCTGCCCATTTTTGACTTTGCATTAAATGCTTTTATCTCCTCGATGTCCGCTTTCATAATAAGAAGTATAAATAGGAGGTGATACTTTAGCTTTGGAACTCTTTAGATCACTCATTTCTTCAATCTCATTAATCCTCTAAGTTGTCATTCGCCGAGGATAAAGACCGAACGCATTGTCTATAAGTACGCTCGATCTTTCATCCTTCCCACCGTTTTCTCTTTCTTCTTCGTCTTCCTCTGGTGAATATCAATGGCCAGAATAAGTAGAATAAACGTGTCGAGGGTTGTTGACAAACATAAGAAAAACGAAAAGCTTAGGAAAACCCAAGTGATCGAAGCCCTTGTAGATAACTTCAGGTCCCAAATGATGTATATACAAATAATCTTTCACCCAATGTGGCATAGGGAGGACACAGAATTCCTAGAGCCCATGACCTTTGATTAACCATCAAAAGTGTTATTTTATTATATTTAAGGATAAGTTCCTTATTCTTCGAGATTATATATGTTAGATTTTTTAACTTGATACTTGTTCTAGTTATTTGTCTCATTTTGTAGGTAATTCAGATGATTTATGATGATAATAAAGTGATCAAAGTTGAGTCAACAATGGAGGAAGGATTCGGTTGGAATGAGGAATGATTTGATGTTGAAAATAAGTTGGGAGGCATTCCAAAGCATAAACAAGCATTGTTGAGAATTCAAGAAGGAAAATTTTTGACACTATTACGGTATTTTGGTCATAAATGTTTACCTTGACGTCAAGGTTGGCCTCTAACTATGCAAAACTCGAGCTCAAAGTCTTGGAAAATTCAATACCAGCGTCTAGACGAACCTACGAAGATTTTTCAAGATATTTTGACCATCTGGATGCGATTTTACCTCTTGGACATGCCTACTAGGTTTTTGTATCTAGTAAATTTTGATCATCTAGACATGTTTTGATTGTCAGGACGCCCCTCCTTGTACCTAATGCACATGATTTTTCTTAAAAATACTCATTTTTAAAAGGGATTGCTCCCAAACCAATGTTAGACCTTCTAGTATATATATAAGTGACTTCTCTTACGTTGAGGAGAATCTTGGATCCCTCCTCTTAACCTTCTACTTTATTTTCTTAGTTTTTGGAGATCTACCATGTTTTGTGAGTAGTTCTCTTTGTACTATTTAGCCTAGGGTATGTATTTGTGATTGCTTCTTTGAATATTATGTTTATACAATTCTTATTTTATTTTTAATGTTAAATATTTATCTTCCGAAGTTTGATTGAATGTCTTTAGCAAAGTTTTATATTCTATATAATTGTTTGATTATTTATTTACAAGATTGAGTTCTTGGTATATTCAATGCTTATGATTCCATGCGAGTTTTATAAAATTAGTTCTTCAAATCAATCAAACCAATTGTGTTCAAATATATATTTTTTGGTTGATTACTTTGATGTTGGAAATCAATTGAATTATCAAAAATTGCATAAATATAATTACCTCGCATGGAAAGAGGGGTCAGGTTCCCCATTGATCTTTTGCTTTTGAGGTTCCTTATGCATTTTAGGCTCTCCCCCAAGAAATGCAGTGTGAACCTTTTTGGTGTAGTCACCCTAAATTCTCTTCTCTGGATTAACACGAAGTAAACGAGATCCTTTTCTATTATGATATGAAGCTTGCCATTTACAAAAAGTACTACCTCAAAGCTCTGTACCCTATATTGTCCTTGGTCACTCACATACCTAATTCCAACAAAGGATTCACCCAAGACCTCATCATGATGGGAGGCCAATTGGAGAAGGGTGATGGGCCTGAGTACGAAGGTCTTTACTACCCTAAGGAGATGAGGAAGTCAGGTGCGTGAGTCATGTTTACGTTGTCTGCCTTGCTTAGCGAATGCTTGTGTGCTAACTCTAATTTTTCCTTTATGCAGAGGAAAGGGTATAAGAGGGAGGCCTCTTAATAATTGAGGTCCAAAGTTGTGTTTGGGGACATTCTCAAAGTCCAGAAATACTAGCAGAAGGGCGAGGATAGAGCCCATGTGTTACTAGGATAGAGCACAGGGTACACACATTTCTCTCAAGTCCCATGTTAGACTCTGAAGCTAATCCCACTACTTCACCACAATCAGACATGTTCTGAAATGCAATGATCATGATTAATAACCTAGAAGCTATGGCTGTCACTCGAAGATTCACTCCTTCGATTCCAGACGGTCCCTTCTCCCTAATAGCCGCTGAACCTTGCCGTTAATAGCCACCATCGTGGCTGCAAGTTATGGCTCCCCAAGATCACCCAGAAATCCTTTGGCACAATTAGCACTGAGGCCGAGAGGATGATCTTGCCCATGTGTGAAGGCTCAAGCATCATCACCACTCCAGAGTTTTGTTAGTCCAAAGATTAGGAATTCCACCGCCCTTGTTGCCACCTCTGTATGCTGCCTCCCAACAGGCTATATAGGTTGAGGAATGGAACCCGAGGGTAATCACTTGTACGGACAAGGTGGTAGTAAGTTCCCTTTATGTCTTCATACTCTTATGCTCATTGCCAATAGCTAATTGGATTTTATCATTCCTTAGATTTGTTAGCAAATAGGGGTCATCATCAAGCATTTCTAGGATTACAGCACAATGTGATGGAGGTTTAGGTGACGGTGTGATCTCTCCTTTGCGACTACCTTCCCCTATGATTCCTATTCATCAACGGGAACCTACACTCCCCAATATTTTGCTCTGCCAGTGGAATCATCCATTAATTTAAGAGTTTGAGGAACTTGAGGATCTGTTCAGCGATTATAGGACGACGACGTGGGCAGAGGGAATGGTTTGGTGTTGGCGACCAGAAAGGTGGTGCCAAGAATTGAAACTTCTATGACCCCGTGTCTGGATGTTTTCTTTTATTGCTCTCTTCCAAACTTGTAGCCCTTAGAGCCTCTTTAATATTTTTTCTTTTCAATCCAAATAACACACTTGAACCCTAAGCATTTTATCAAACACTTAGTACCCAAATATCCAAATAAGCCATTTCATCAAACCCAAATATCTTACTACCGGTAGGTCGTGCCTTTCCTACCGATTAGTTCACATTTTCATAACCAAGCCCAAATAAAGCTTGAAACGGGTTTTAACATGCTCATTTACTCATTATCGACACCCTAGAAACCCTAGGTGTGAACTAACATGTGATATTACATCTCTATAGCCCTACCCATTTCAACATGAGCAATGTTTGAAAGCTCATTTGAACGCCCAAATGAAGCTCCCTCAAGCCTAGATAAAAACTCATATTTTTCAAAAATTTGGGAAAATGGGTCATAGTTGGTATAGACACGTAGCCCTCGCTGAGTGGAGTGACTTTTACTCTTGCTCTATCTCAATCCAATGGACGGATCTCCGTAGATTGAAGGAACAAGAAGAAGATGAAGAGAAGGCTCTCTCTCTCTCTCTCTCTCTCTCTCTCTCTCTCTCCAAGTCTTTCATTTTAAGATCCTATTTATACTTGACTCATTTTTGGGCCACATGTTACTTTCTTATTGGTCGAATTTTATCCTAACCAATTACATTTCACCACATGTAATGTTGAATATAATTTTATGGGATTTACTTTAAATTATGTTATGGGTTCCACGATTAAAATATGATCACCAAATTTTAATTGCGCGATACCTAATCGCATTGTAATACGTGAAAATTTTAACTATTTCAGAATTTGATAAAAATTTATTGGCTAGCCCAATTTCGCGAGGTGAATCCAATGATAAGGTCTGCTTCATCATCTGAGTTTTACAAAAATTTGGTCCTTCGAACCATGCTTTAATGGCTAATTGCCATTTTACCTCTTTAATTAAAATTAAAATATTTTTTTTGGGGTTTTACAAAAGCTTTTTGTTGAGGCTCATACCAGTGCAAAGCTGTATGAACCAGTGCAAGGATGATGAACTAGTTCAAGCAGTTTTTGCAGCCTGATGAACCAATACAAGTTGTATCGGTATATCAGGTTCTTCTCTTGATTTCCCTAATGTGCTTCCCTAGCTCAACTTTTCTTCCTTCCTAAGATTTTCCATAATGCATATGTTGAATCTGAGTCATTCTTTCTCCTCCCCTTTGCACCTACAAACACAACTACACAAATTTAATCAATTTCCAACATAATTGGTAGAGATAAACATCAAGCAAATGCATAAAGTGGATGGATTAAATCATGAAATATGCAACATTTTGTGCTCAACATACCCCCAAATTAAGCTTTGCTAGTTTCTAGTAAATCAAAGATAGAAAAGCATGTATCCATGAACTTACGAATTTCACACAACAATTAAACTAACCATCCACAACAAACACATAATAAAAATTCTGAAACACACAATGAAATCAAAAGAGACTAATATATACATCACATGTAAGTGGGTACAAAAGATCAAAATATAATAGCCTTAAGAAAAAAATATCTTAGGCCATTAGAAACCCAACCAGACAACAGTCCTAAAAACAACAAAAGCTAAACATTTCCTAAACCTAACAAACTAATAATAGATGAAGTAGAGGCATCCTCCTCATCACCCTCTGATCCAAACTCAACAACATCCTCCTTCTCACTCTCACTGCTCCCTATCTCTTGGACAATGTCCCTTAGCTCAAAAACAAAAGTAGGAGGTGGCACTGATGTGGCTGGGGGTGCAGCAGGTCTTGAACTGGTAGCACCCATAGTAGGTGGTGGAGGAATGCCCAGTGGTGTCTCCCCTAGGATAAGAATTTGAAACAGTTGATGGTGCATCCTCAGACAAAGCTCTATATTCCCCGCCATCTTATCTTAAGTTCTCCATATCTCTAATAAGTCCAAATCCATAACACCTAACCTCTCCTGTAGTCTAGTCACTCTCTCTGGAATCATGGCTCCCGAGGTTGGTGGAGGACAAGCAGCTGTAGCAGTCGATGATGCCAGCTGATTGACATCGTCAAACTCTTCTTGTGAATAGAAAATGAGATAATGTCATGTTGCTTGCCATCTGGTACACATCTTCTCATCATCTACTGAGAACAATATTTAAACAAATACGGATCATCAAAGAGTTTTTTTTTACTTCTACTAGGAACTTCCTTCTCTCATGTGGACTCCAATGAGATGGTATTTGCCTTATAACAAGAAAATTCACCGTATCAACATTCCAAGGACAAGATTTAGTAATAGAAAATAATCATGAATTGGAATGTGCTATTGTCTATCCTGGAACACTAGTTGGGATAAGTGATCTACCACCACATTCTCAACTCCTTTTTTTTTTTTATCTTTAATGATTAAATGGAATTCTTGAAGGAGAATAATTCACCTAATGAGTCTCGATTTAGCATCTTGCTTAGGCAACAAATGCAACTTTAAAACTCAATTTTTTTTTATTTTTTATGAAAAAGGGCAAAACGGTAATTAGTCGCAACGGTACGGGTTGAAAACTCAAATTTTTTTAGAACTTGGATGACGAAATGGATCTCACCGTTAGATTCATCTCACAAAATCTAGTTATCTAGTAAATTTTTGTTAAATTTTGAGACAGTCAAATTATTTTCACATTTTACGAGACGATCGGGAGTCGCGTGACTAAAATAAATACGATTGAAAATTAATTGCAAAACATGCAAAATAATTTACAGTTATTTCAAATAAAATATGTTGAATATAAAACGAGATGAGATTTAATTGATTCAGGACAAAATTGAATTAGTATAAGGCAGGGGACGTGTGGCGCGGTATGGCCCAAGCATCCAAGGGGTATAAAAAGGAAGAAAAATTAAAATTGTCTCCCAATTTGGTTGCTGAATTTGGTTAGAGATAGAGAGAGAGAGAGGCAAGAAGGGAGAGAAAATCAAGGGTTTTTTCTTCTTTTTCTTCTTGCGATCCAAGGCTAACCTTTGGTCAGAATCCTTCGGGCTAAGAACTACAGTTCATCTACTCAACAAGAGCTACGTCAACATGCCAAAAAACACAGATTTTGATGAAATCTCAAAGATGAGTTTTTTGGAAATCAAGGCTTGAATCTTGATTTGGGTTTTCTTGGAGCTTTCTACCACTTGTATCATGCTTGGAGAGGTAGGGTTTTTCTCTTAATTAGGTTTATTTTCAACCTAGGGTTTCACATGAAATGGATAGCATGACTTGAGATGAAATCTCTTGTCTAAATGTATTTCTAGTGTAACTAGAGTATAGAAAATTGTATAAGAATGTGTAAAATCAATTTTTTGCATGAATTGGATTTTTGGGTGAAATTGCTTATTTTGGTAATTTCATGATAAATGTGTTGATTGGGCATGCTATGTGTTCACATTTATGCCTTAAAAGTGTTTAATAAAATGCCTATGTTGATTTAGCATGTTGGTTTCTTTGAAAAATATTATAACATGCTTGGTGAAAATTATAGGATGTAATTATATGCTCATGATATGATTGACATTTGTGAAAATGATGTATGTTATGCTACATTCATGATATGATGAACATGAAATTGGAATTACAATTGTACATTACATTATATATGCACGGGAAGCATTATATTTGTGGGTATGTGACATGGGTGTGGGTGTGTGCATGGTTTTGATCGAACTCCATTCTTGGTGGATGATGTGTGGGCTCAGAAAAGTTGGACCAAAGTTCGACTGAGCCACACAGGTTGCATCAAAAATAGGGTTGAGGTTATCAAGAAGGGCTAAATTATCCCTCAGGTGCAAGACTCGGTTATTTGGATACTCACTCCATTGGTATATAGTCCATAAAGTGTGTCGGCGTATGTGGAGCCGTTGCTGAAAGTCCATAAATACCCACCTTAAGAAAGATCCAGGATTTATAAATGGTCATTGGATGTGTAACATCAATGGTGGGGGTTTGGAATGCCCAGATTCGTACACATGACATTGTATATGTTATGGGAGCTCGTGAAGGCTTAGGTTGCATTGTATGTGTGAGTCTCACCTCATAACATGACATGACATTATGACATTTGTTCTTGAAGTTGTATGTTCTTGGAAGAATGTTTGTTTGATTGTTGAATTGCATGTGAGCATTTCATATGCATCTAGGTTAAGGAGTAGCCTTTTTAGAAGATACCCTATTGTGCGTGGCTCACCTTTTATGGGGATAACATTTTAGGTGCGGGACAAGTGCCGGTGGATGGGTCTCACTTAGGCCTTCATTGATGAAGAAAGCCGAGTTGTGGCTTTAAATTACATTTTTATAAAAAAGTGTAATTAGTTTTTGGACATGTAATATTTTATAAATGATTGTAAAATGAACTCATATTAACTATATTTTGTGTAAAATTTGATGTTATGTGAGTTTGGGTGGATGTTGTATGAGAGTGGACGAGTTGGAATTGAAAAAGGATTGAATTGGGGGCAAAATGGGCTCTTTTATAACTAGAACATTGGTTATCTATCAGTAGAAGATTTTTAGAGGGCTTTTCTACCGGTAGAACGTTGATTATCTACCGGTAGAAGAATTCTAGAGAGCTCTTCTACCGGTAGAATGTTAATTATCTACCGGTAGGTCCTCTTAAATTTTCAAAAATTTTAAAATAATTTTGTCAAGCCTTTGGTTCTTGAGTTCTCTTGTTCAAAGAATGTAAATGGAGTAATATTAAGGATAAATGGATGTATATTAGACCTCAGAATGGTCAAGTGATTGAAATGTACACAGGTTACACGTTCGGGAGTGCCTAGTACAAGGGACACTTTGCCCAAACGCTGTGTTGTTTATGATCTTGGTAAAGAGGTTGTTATAATGTGGTGTCAGGTTATGTGGCATTCACGGGTACTTTCACGGGTTGATGGGTGATCAATGAGTTGACAAAGGACCCCCGATATTAGGGGTGTCCCAGCTTTGTTTTAGAGCCTAGGTTTTCGATTTACCTAGAGCTTGCAGGGCACGGGTCTAGGCCATTGCATTCATTATGCATTACATGTTATGTGATCTAAATGCTACATGTTATGTATTCTCTATTATGTGCACAATATGCATGATTAAATGTATATAGAAAAGAAACACTAGGGTTAGAGAACATAACCTTGGGGGTCATAAAGATAAGGAACGAGACGTTCATGGTGTAGATGTCTACTAGTTGGTGAGATATGCTCTACTAGTGAGACAAGGAGAGAAATCCCAATGTTTTGACCTTGATCTCTACCTTGGGATATTAATTTAGTGCTCTATTGCTATTTTACATGTGTGTAGATGGCAAATAGAAGGAGAGGACATCGGAACGATTGAGGAGGTGGATGAAACAACAACCAACCACCACTGGTCTTTAACCAACAAGCCTTTATAGAGGCTATAAGCACTATGACGGCAACCTTTGCACAAGCTAGCACCAATGTGGGCCAAAGAGGCTCAAGTAACCTCCAAAAGTTTAAGGCACACAAGCCACCAACTTTCATGGGAGGGGCGGATCCGATGGTGGCCAACCATTGGTTTTAAGAAGTGGATAAAATCTTAGAGGCTATGGAGATCAAATATGATGCCACTAAGATAAGGCTAGCTACATTCTAGCTTGAAGGAGAGACCCATTTATGGTAGGATTGGGCAAAGGCCTCGAAGAACCTAGAGGCAATGAAATGGGGAGGGTTCTAGGAGCTCTTCATGGGCAAGTATTTCCCAATAGCTATTTGATAAGAGAAAGCCCAGGAATTCTTGGATTTGAAGCAAGGGACTATGACAGTGATGTAATACGTGACTAAGTTCAAGAGTTAGCCCATTTTGCCAATGATTATGTGACCACAAACTTGGCCAAAGTGAGGAGGTTTGAGGATGGTTTGAAATTATCCATCTGGGAAAGGATTGTGGGCCACCACCAACAAGATTTGGACTCAATGGTCAAGACAACTATGGCCATTGAAAGAGAGGTGGAAGATGTAAGGGGCATTCGAGAGGCGGATGCTAAGGTCAAGAAGAAGAACGGCCAATCCTCTTCTTCTAGTTCAGGAAAGAAGCAAATGAATTCTAACCCACAAGGGTATCAGGGATAGGGCCACAACTATCAAGGCCAAGGCCAAGGTCAATCCTCTGAAGGTGAGATAAACTTCAGGACTTCCTACCCGACAGGTCAGAGGACTTGTTTCATATGCCACCAGTTGGGTCACTTGAAGTAGAGTTGTCCTGAGAGGCAGGGATCCCAGAGCTATGGGGCATCTCAGTCCCAGTCATCGGTGGGACATCCACAAAATTTCTTCATTCCTCCCTACCCCACCATGGGCCAGGAAAACTAGTTTCAATTCTAGGGTGCTATACAGGCCCTTATCATTTTACGAGCGGGGACTCTGTAATCAGGCCAGATAGGCCAGCGCATGGGCCGAGGCTAGGGATAGGGCTTACAGGCCAGGACTTCGGGGACCTAGGGATGAGGCTATGCCACCATACCTTAGACCGAGTCAGTGGACCAGTCAGTTATTCAGGGTACATTTCTAATCTCTCGCTTATGGGCAAGTGTATTATTTAACTCTAGTGCATTGCATTTATTTATTTCTGCATCATGTGTAAGGGATATGGGCATGAAGATTTAGACCTTGGAAGAACCATTGCATGTGAGTTCTCCCCTACAAACTAGGGTATGCATTGATCAGATATGTCAGGGTTGTGAGCTAGAGATCTTGGGAATTCTACTCACTCTGGACCTTAGGGTCATTGACATGTCGGAGTTTTATGTCATCCTTGGGATGGATTGGTTGACGACACACCAAGTTTTCATCGATTGTGATTGGAAGAGGGTCACTGCCTACACACCGGAGGGTGTTTATTTTAAGGGGAAAAACACGATGTTTTACCCCAAGTAATATATGACTTCCGTTGGTATAGGCAGTTGATGGGTTGGCTTGTGAGCCTTACCTTGGAGGACAAGGCGAGATGAGAGTTGGGTCTACCTCGAGTGGTTTGTGAGTATGCAGATGTCTTTTTAGACGAGTTACCAGGATTACCTCCACATCGGAATGTAGACTTCACCATTGAGTTACAACTCGGTGCATCCCCTATTTCTATGACTCTGCATAGAATGACATCTATAGAGTTGTAAGAACTCAAAGTCCAATTTCAAGAATTGTTGGACAAGGGGTTCATTAGATCGAGTACCTTACCTTGGGGCGCTCTAGTATTGTTTGCTAAGAAAAAGGATAAGACTCTTCGGCTATGTACAGACTACCGATAGTTGAACCAGGTTACTATCAAGAATAGGTACCTTTTTCCACAGATTGATGATTTGTTTGATCAACTGAGAAGGGCACGGGTCTACTCCAAAATAGATTTGTGTATGGATTACCATTAGTTGAGGATTTGGGAGGCCCTAAAATAGCGTTTAGGACATGGTGTGTGCATTTCGAGTTCATAGTTATGCCTTTTGGATTAATGAATGCCTCGACGACATTCATGGATCTCATGCATAGGGTGTTTCAACCCTACCTAGACTAGTTTGATTTGGTCTTTGTTTATGATATCCTAATTCACTTCAAGTTTGAGGAGGAGCATGAGGATCACTGAGGGTTGTTCTCCAGACCTTGAGGGAACATCAGTCGTACACCAAGTTCAAAAAATGTGAATTTTAGTTGACGGAGGTAAAATTTTTGGGACACGTGGTGTTGACTTCGGTTGTATTCATGGACTCAGAGAAAGGGGAGGCAGTCAAGAGTTAGGAGAGGTCGAATTTGGTGTTTGAGATACACAGTTTCTTGGGAGTGGTGGGGTATTACATGAGGTTCATTGATGACTTCTCCCAACTAACTACACCTATGACTAGATTAACCAGGAAGGAGGTCAAGTTTCAGTGGTATGACTCATGTGAGAAGGTATTCCAAGAGTTGAAAAGGAGGCTTATTTCAGCTCCTATTCTAATAGTTTCGGATAAGGGGCAGAGGTAAATAGTGTATTGTGATGTCTCAAAGGACAGACTTGGATGAGTATTGATGCAGTTCGAGAGGGTGGTGGCTTATGGTTCTCGACAATTAAAGAACCATGAGCAGACTACCCCACTCACAACATGGAGTAGGTAGTCATTGTCTTTGCCTTGAGGTATTTTCAAGCCATAAAAGTCTAAAGTACATCTTCACGCAGTGGGACCTCAATATGAGGAAGTGTAGGTGGATGGAGTATTTGGAGGATTATGACTTTACTTTGCATTACCATCCCGATAAGGCAAATATGGTGGCTGATGCACTCAACCAGAAGTCACGGGGAGTCTTGGGCTATACTACAGGGGGTTAGAATCATGACACTTTGTGGAGTTTAATGGCTACGCCTTCAGTACTGAGCAGGGTGATTGAGTCCTAGGGGCAGGAGTGGTAGATGCTCGAGATGGTGAAATGTGCATATGCAAAAATCAAACATCAATTTCCATTCCAAACAAGAATATGTCATTCAATGTTGGAATTCTACTATGTTATGTTATGATATGAGATGACACTCACTCGTGCACTTTAACCCGAGTCCTCACCAACTCCCGCAACACATTGCAATGCTAATGTATAGCAAATTTATCATTGATGAATTTCATCCAATGATCATGTTGAAATGAAGGTCACGTGTTTATAAAATCAAATTTTGTTGGATGATACACATCGAATGACCATTTATAAACCAAAATCATGTGTCTTTGTTAGGTATTGGATTTTGGAATCACACCGCTCGCTCCGTACGCCATTACATTTTTCTGAAATTGCACTACAGGGGAGTGTATGAACCAAGTAACCGGGCCTTGCACCCGAGAGAGTGTCTAGTCATGCTTGCTATACCCGACACAAGTTTTTCTTTCATACAACCATGCGATTCAGTCAAATTTTTGATCCAACTATCTCAAGCCCATTCATTAATCACCAAGTAGGATGATTGATCCAACCATGCACACACACACCCATACTCATGTCCATGGACGTATTTCTCCCGTGCAAATGCAATGTAATTCACCATTGTAATATCAATGTCATGCTCCATATGTAATGAATGTCATATGAGCTAATTTAAGCACATACTTCAGCATATGTCATGACAATTTATATCAATTGCATATAATTACCATAATCCATCACAATGTCAATACACCAACAAGCACATATTAAAATTTATAACCAACACAACCTACAAACATGCTATACATAACTCATGCCATAACAAACTCAACTCTCACATAGGCATTTAGCAAAATACCTTCAAAGCACAAATCATGTTGTCACACACGGTTTCTCACATAATATCATGTTCTAAGGAAATTACACAAGTACTTTTCCTATACCAAACTTAACTAGGAATTGGTCTAAGCCATTTCCATACCCCTTTCCTCAATTCCATAACCATAGTCAAGTGACCTATGTTATTCTATACACTTACCCTTTCCATAGAACATCCTAGGTAAGAAATAAACCAAAGTAGGAGGGAACCCTACCTCTTGAAGTGTAATACGAAGGGTAGAACCTTCAAGAGCACCAACACAACCCCAAAACTCTTGATTTCCCAAGATCTCTTCTTTGGATCTTCGGTGAAATCCTTTGTTCTTGGTATGGTTACGTAGCTCTTATCGCGGTGATCGATTTTAACTCATGGCTCGACAAATTTCGACCGTCGAAACTTCGTAGATCATAGAGAGTAGGTAGAGTTTTTTATTTTTCTTCTCCTTTCCCTTTCTTTTTCTCTTCAACATGAGAACCCAGCTAATCAAGTGGTGAAAATCAGATATTTTGCCCTATTTATAGTCTTTAATTGCATGGTCCACGTTGCACTGCACGTTTCCCATTTTCGGGTTAATTTTTGTCCTGATATGACTTAATTTTGTTCTGATTTAAGTTCAAATTATTTTTATTTGAATTGTCCTTAAATTTTAAGGAAATTTTAGAAAATTTATTTTTGAAGACTTTTGTGACGTCATCCAACACCTAGTTGTCTCGTAAAACGTAAAAAATTTGACTATCTTAAAATTCAATAAAAATTGACAGGGTAACTAGATTTCGCGAGGCAAATCCAACGATGAGGTCCGTTGTGTCATCCGAGCTCTAGAAAAATACAGATTTTAAATCTTTATTATAGTGACAAATTATTGTTTTACCCTTTTTCAGAAAAAGTTCAAATTTACCTGGTTTTTAGATTCTTCCCCCTTTAAAAGAATTTTGTCCCTGAAATTCACACACACATGCATAGTTAACCACATACATATGCAATGGTAATATCATACTTATGATTATAAAATTGTACCTCCATCCTCGAACAGGAACGGATAGTTGGTACGTATGGTATCCTCATGCTCCTATGTCGCATTCTCCACACCATGGTGCTGTCACATCACCTTTACTACCCTCACGGTCTTGCCTCACAAACCCTGATCCCGGCTATCCATAATGCCCATCGGTCCCTCCTCAAAACGCCCCAATCCACCACATGAGTCGGGTCTAGGGTGTATTTTCGGAGCATGGAGACATGGAATACCGCATGAACACCCAATAAATTTGGCGGTAATGCCAATCGGTAAGCAACTGTACCCACCCTCTCAAGTGCTTCGAAGGGTCCGATATATCTCGGCGACAGCTTTCCCCGCTTGCCGAAGCTGAGCACTCCTCTCTTAGGCATCACCTTCAAGAAGACATGATCTCCCACCTCAAACTCTAGATGTTGCTGCCGTCTGTCAGCTCTAAGCTATGAGAAGACACTTTTGTATCAAGTCCACCTTCTCCGAGGTGTCTCTTACCAATTTCGAACCCGTAGAGGGTCTCTCTCCTACCTCCATCCAACAAACTGGAGAATGACAAGGCCTCTCATAAAGTGCCTCATAGGGTGCCATCTGTATGCTCGCCTGATAATTGTTGTTATAGGCGAACTCCACTAAGGGTAGGTGCTTTTTTCACCTACCCTTAAAATCAAGGACGCATGCCCGTAGCATATCCTCTAAAGTTTAGATGGTCCTCTTTGACTGACCGTCCGTTTGGTGATGAAAAATTGTGCTTATCATCAATTGTGTCCCCATAGCGCGCTAGAAACTCTCCCAAAAATGAGTCATGAACCTCGGATCCCGATCCAATACTATAGATATGGGCACCACATGGAATCGGACAATCTCCCGTATATACAACTTATAGAATTCTTCCAATGTGAAGGTCATCTGCACAGCCAAAAAGTGTGCCAACTTCATAAGTCGGTCCACTATCACCCATACTACATCATGCCCTCCCGAGGTTCGTCGCAAGTGAGTCACAAAATCTATCGTGACATGCTCCCACTTCCATTCAACTACTTCCAAAAGCTGGAGTAACCCTGCTGGTCTCTGGTGTTCAACCTTCACCTGCTGACATATGACACATCGATTAACAAAATCTCAAACGTGTCTCTTCGTCCTGCTCCAATAGTATTGGCGACGAAGATCATGGTATATCTTCGTGCCACCTGGATGCACCACAAAACAGGAGCAATGGAATTCTCCAAGAATCTCTTCTCTCAGCTCTATAGACTGAGGAACCACAATCCTTCCCTTAAACCAAAGACTACCATTCATATGCATGGTCCAGCCCTCGTCTTCTGTACCTGACCGTACTCGGTCCCTGATAGATAATATCTCTGTATCCTGTCACTAGGACTCGATCACTCTGCTCAGTAGGGAAGATGCAGCCACTAAACTCCCCAAAGTGCTCTGAGCCTGACCCATGTAGCATAGCCCAAACTGTCCTACAATCTTGACCATCCGCCATTCTCGAGAAGCAACACTAGCCCTAACTCTCCGTGTTGCTTCATGTTGAGGTTTCACTGAATGAAGATATACTTTAGACTCTTGTGGTCCAAAAACATCTTGAACTGTTCACCATATAAATAGTGGCGCCAAGCCTTCAAGGCAAAGACAATGGCCGCCAACTCTATGTCATGTGTAGGGTAATTTGGCTCATGGTTCTTTAATTGTCAAGAAGCATAAGCCACCACCTTTCCTAATTGCATCAAAACACAACCAAATCCATCCTTCGAGGCATCACAATACATTGTGTACCTCTGTCCCCTTTCTAGAACTATCAAAATATGGGCAGAAGTAAGCCACGTCTTCAACTCCTAGAATGCCTTCTCACATGAATCATTTCACTCAAACTTGACCTCTTTTCGGGTCAACTTGGTCATAGGTGCAGCTAATTGAGAGAAGTCCTAAATGAACCTCTGGTAATACCCTACTAATCCCAAGAAACTGCATATCTCAAAGAGTGACTTCGGCCTTTTCCAATTCATGACTGCCTCAATCTTCTCTAGGTCCACGGATACACCTGAAGCTGAGACCACATGTCCCAAAATTTTTACCTCAGTTAGCCAAAATTCACACTTGCTGAACTTGGTGTACAACTGATGGTCTCTCAAGGTCTAGAGAACAACCCTCAAGTGACCCTCATGCTCTTCCTCAGCCTTGGAGTAGATTAAGATGTCGTCAACAAAGACCACGACGAAGTGATCTAGGTACGGTTGGAACACCCTCTACATGAGATCCATGAATGTCACGAAAAATTTGTCAACCCAAATGGCATCACAGTGAACTCGAAATACCGTACCACTTTTTAAACACCGTCTTAGGGATATCTGCCTCCCTAATCCTCAACTGATGGTAGCCGGTACGAAGATCTATCTTGGAGTAGACCCGCATTCCTCTCAGCTGATCAAATAAATTATCAATCCTCGATAAAGGGTACCTATTCTTGATAGTAACCCTATTTAACTGCCGGTAGTCTATGTATAGTCGAAGGGTCTTGTCCTTCTTCTTGGCAAATAGCACCGAAGCACCCCCGGTGAAGTGCTCAGTCTAATGAAGCCCTTGCCCAACAAATCTTGCAATTAGACTTTGTGTTCTTGCAACTCAGCTGGCACCATCCTATATAGAGTTATAGAAATAGACGATGTACCAAGATGCAACTCAATGCTAAAGTCCACATCCCTGTGTGGAGGTAATCCTGGTAGTTTATCTAAAAAAAACATCTTCATACTTACAAACCACCTGAGGTAGACCTTAACTCTTGTCTAGCCTCGTCCTCCAAGGTAAGGCTTGCTAGCCAATACATCAATTGTCTATGCTAACGAGAGTCATACACTACTTGGGGTAAAGCGTTATGCTTTTTCCCTTGGAACTTGAAACAAACACCCTCTGGTGTGTAGGTGGTGACCCTCTTTCGATCACTATCAATGACGATTTGGTGTGCCGCCAACCAATC
Source organism: Ilex paraguariensis (assembly GCA_963454935.2). Taxonomy (NCBI): domain Eukaryota; kingdom Viridiplantae; phylum Streptophyta; class Magnoliopsida; order Aquifoliales; family Aquifoliaceae; genus Ilex; species Ilex paraguariensis. Next base: position 61,029 of record CAUOFW020001030.1, on the reverse strand, counting down.
TATCCCAAGGATGATATCAAACTCTGACAAGTCCATGACCCTAAGGTCTACGGTGAGTAGAATCTCCGAGATCTCTAACTCACAACTCCAATATATCTGATCAACACTCACCCTAGTTCCTAAGGGAGAACTCACATGTAAAGGCCCTTCTAAGGTCTCAACCTCTAAGTCCAAATCTTTCACACATGATGCAGCAATAAAATAATGAGATGCATCAGAGTCAAATAATACTCTTGCCCATAAGCGAGAGAGTAGAAATGTACCCTGAATGACTGACTGATCCATTGGCTCAGTCTGAGGTGTGATGGCGTAGACACGCTCCTGGGTCCCTAAAGTCTCAGCTTGTGAGCCTTATCCTCGACCTTGACCCATGCTCTAGCCCATCTGGCCTGAATGTAGAGTCCCCACTCGTGAAGTAGTAAGGGCCTGAGTAGCACCATGAAACTAGTACTGACTTCCCTGGCGCATGGTAGGGTAGGGAGGAACAAAATGTGTCTGTGCAGGCCCTACCGACAACTGGGACTGGATGACCCGTAGCATTGGGATCTCTGCCTCTAAGGGCAATCCCACTTCATATGACCCGGTTGGTGGCAATGGAAATATGTTCGTTGACCAGCTTGATAGGAAGGCCTTTGATTTCTTCTCCTTTGGGAGGATTGACATTGGCCTTGGCCCTGATAGACACGACCCTATCCCTGTGGAGTAGAAGGCCTCTGTCTCTTTCTCGTGCTAGAAGAAGATGATTGGCCCTTCTTCTTCTTGTCTTTAGCACCCGCTTCCCAGATGTTCCATGCATCCTCAACTTCTCTCTTAATGGTCATAGCTGTCGTGACCATCAAATCCAAGTTTTACAGGCAGTGGCTGCTCAAGTGACCCTCATGCTCTTCCTCAGCCTTGGAGTAGATTAAGATGTCGTCAACAAAGACCACGACGAAGTGATCTAGGTACGGTTGGAACACCCTCTACATGAGATCCATGAATGTCACGAAAAATTTGTCAACCCAAATGGCATCACAGTGAACTCGAAATACCGTACCACTTTTTAAACACCGTCTTAGGGATATCTGCCTCCCTAATCCTCAACTGATGGTAGCCGGTACGAAGATCTATCTTGGAGTAGACCCGCATTCCTCTCAGCTGATCAAATAAATTATCAATCCTCGATAAAGGGTACCTATTCTTGATAGTAACCCTATTTAACTGCCGGTAGTCTATGTATAGTCGAAGGGTCTTGCCCTTCTTCTTGGCAAATAGCACCGAAGCACCCCCGGTGAAGTGCTCAGTCTAATGAAGCCCTTGCCCAACAAATCTTGCAATTAGACTTTGTGTTCTTGCAACTCAGCTGGCACCATCCTATATAGAGTTATAGAAATAGACGATGTACCAAGATGCAACTCAATGCTAAAGTCCACATCCCTGTGTGGAGGTAATCCTGGTAGTTTATCTAAAAAAACATCTTCATACTTACAAACCACCTGAGGTAGACCTTAACTCTTGCCTAGCCTCGTCCTCCAAGGTAAGGCTTGCTAGTCAATACATCAATTGTCTATGCTAACGAGAGTCATACACTACTTGGGGTAAAGCGTTATGCTTTTTCCCTTGGAACTTGAAACAAACACCCTCTGGTGTGTAGGTGGTGACCCTCTTTCGATCACTATCAATGACAATTTGGTGTGCCACCAACCAATCTATCCCATGGATGATATCAAACTCTGACAAGTCCATGACCCTAAGGTCTACGGTGAGTAGAATCTCTGAGATCTCTAACTCACAACTCCAATATATCTGATCAACACTCACCCTAGTTCCTAAGGGAGAACTCACATGTAAAGGCTCTTCTAAGGTCTCAACCTCTAAGCCCAAATATTTCACACATGATGCAGCAATAAAATAATGAGATGCATCAGAGTCAAATAATACTCTTGCCCATAAGCGAGAGAGTAGAAATGTACCCTGAATGACTGACTGATCCATTGGCTCAGTCTGAGGTGTGATGGCGTAGACACGCTCCTGGGTCCCTAAAGTCTCAGCTTGTGAGCCTTATCCTCGACCTTGACCCATGCTCTAGCCCATCTGGCCTGAATGTAGAGTCCCCACTCGTGAAGTAGTAGGGGCCTGAGTAACACCTTGAAACTAGTACTGACTTCCCTGGCCCATGGTAGGGTAGGGAGGAACAAAATGTGTCTGTGCAGGCCCTACCGACAACTGGGACTGGATGACTCGTAGCATTGGGATCTCTGCCTCTAAGGGCAATCCCACTTCATATGACCCGGTTGGTGGCAATGGAAATATGTTCGTTGACCAGCTTGATAGGAAGGCCTTTGATTTCTTCTCCTTTGGGAGGATTGACATTGGCCTTGGCCCTGATAGACACGGCCCTATCCCTGTGGAGTAGAAGGCCTCTGTCTCTTTCTCGTGCTAGAAGAAGATGATTGGCCCTTCTTCTTCTTGTCTTTAGCACCCGCTTCCCAGATGTTCCATGCATCCTCAACTTCTCTCTTAATGGTCATAGCTGTCGTGACCATCAAATCCAAGTTTTACAGGCAGTGGCTGCTTGAGAAAATTCCTTGTTGTTTCCTAACCTATAAACATCATCTTTAAGCATGTATAGTATATGAATGAAGGGGAGTGTCACTCTCCTAGGGATGATGTCAAAAGAAAGGGCAATGAAATGTTGGATGAATGAGATTTCAAATGTGAGTATGTGTGAACAAAAGTGCTCCCCAAGCGCAAGGAGACTTTTGCAGATCGTGTTTTACTTGGTGGTATTCCAAGGTCATTTCCACGGAGAAGAAAGTAAACCGAGGGGAAGGTGATTTTGGGAGAAAGAAAGTGTAAAATCTTTGATTGTTGGAAGTTGTTTGGTGAAGTTGTTTTGACGCTAGTAAAATGAGAAATAAATGTTGGCAAATCCAAGAGGTCACTCCAATAGGAATACCGTCTCAACTTGAAACCCTCCTCCAATAGAGAATGAATGAACGATTGATTCGTGGGAAGCTAGGGGTAAGATTGGTGAGTATCTAAGCATAAACCGTGACTAGGCCTAAGGAATATCAAAGACTCACCAAGTTATCCACCCTCAACCCAGTCAAACCGAACCATTGAACTCTGAAAGAGGGGAGGAGAATGAGTTGAAATGGTATACCCAAGTGGAGGTTCCTCTTGGTTTCGCCAACTAAGAGATTTAGCTATTCATCCTTAAAATAAAGACAACAATATGATGAGAAGACATTATGAAAAAATAAAGACTAGAGCTAAGCATAAACGAAATGCATAAATATAACTTCTGGATAATCACCTCTTAGTAAAGATTGGATGAGAAAATACTCACTCTTCATGGCTTTGTTAAAGCTAGAAAAGTGAGTGACGCTCATCCATCCAAGTAGAGGAGTTACAAAGTAAAACACTTTACACAAGGAGCCGATCTTCAATAAAGAATGAGTGAATCACGTTTCACCCTTCACGGCTTTGGTAAAGCTCTAGAAAAGTGGAAGAGTTTCACTCGTCTAAGGGAAGAAGGAAGCTCAAGCAATGGAAATAAAAGAAAGCAATAACACAATAAAAGAAAGTAATACTTAAAGTAAAAGAAAGCAATAAAATAAAAGAAATCAATAGTACAATAAAAGAAAGCAATACTTAAAGAAAGCAATAAGCAATAAGGAAAGCAATAATACTTTTGGAGGGTTTTCTACTACCAAAAGATGAATGCTTTATAAGTCCTAAGGAGTGGTATTTATAGGCAACAAGGGAGAGTGAAAGTCTTGTTAGGTGACTTTGAATCTTGTTAGGTGGCCTTGAAAAGTCTTGTTTGGTGGCATGAAAGTCTTGTTAGGTGGCCTTGAATTCTTTGATCTCCCTTTGTTTTGAGCTTTGATAATTGGCACCCCAGTAGTTTGTAGCTTTAATGCAATTGGCTCCCCAGTAGTTTGTAGTTTTAACGTACAAAACTCTGAAAAGAACAACAATTAATACATTATCCTTTATTCACACACTAACTCTAATTTGATTTATTTTGACTAGTTTACTTTATTCAACTAACACAATTTACCTATTAAATTATGTCTTAATTATGGTTAATCAGTGGCCTACAATTTTACCCCGGATAGATAATTTCAGACCATCCTCAAACTTCCTCACCATGGCCATGTCTGTGGCCACATAGTTATCGGCGAAACGGGCTAACTCAGTGAACTTAGCCACGTATTTCAACATCGTCATTGTCCCTTGCCTTAAATCTAAAAATTCCCAGGCCTTTGCATGTCTCGCGGCCACTGGGAAGTACTTGCCTATAAAGAGCTCCCGTAACTCTCCCCATGTCATTATCTCTAAGTTCCATGTGTCCTTTACCTAATCCCACCACAATTAGGATTCTCTCTGTAGATGAAATGTAGCTAGTGTTATATTAGTGGCATCGGAGGTGATCTCCATAGCCCCAAAGATCTAAAAGCTAGGCAAAGTAATTTTAAAAATTTCAAAATTTTTGAAAGTGTACCGGTAGGCCATTCCAGTACGGGTTGCCCACTGGAAAAGCTATACCGGTATGAGTAATCCACTGAAAAAATCTGTACTAGTACGGGTAACCCATTGGAAAATCTGTACCAGTATGGGTAACCCACGAGAAAATCTGTACTGGTACGGGTAACCCACTGGATCTCGTCATACCGGTACGCCGTAGCAGTATGGTTTGCCGACTTTTGCCTATTTCACCTATTTTCCATTTTCAATCCATTTCAACCTATTCCCATACCATCCAAAACATGCTTAATAAGGTTTCTCACATAAAACATATTATATACAAGTTCTATTATTGATAATTCCATACGATTACATGCCCAAAATATAATTTTCACAAAAATTATATAGAATGAGCTATCAAAACCCACAAGTTGGCTCTCTTCATCTTTGAGGCTCGAAATGAGAGTCCTCTGTCGGTGTGAACCTAGCACCTGAAACATTTTCCCGTATAGGGTGAGCTACGCTCAATAGGGTATCTCCTAAAGAGGCTACTCTCCCCTAGATGCATATGAAATGTGTATATGCAACAATCAAACATCAATTTCCATTCCAAACAAGAATATGCCATTCAATGTTGGAATTCTACTATGTCATGTCATGATATGAGATGACACTCACTCAGGCAATTTAACCCGAGTCCTCACCGACTCCTACAACACAATGCAATGCTAATGTGTAGCAAATCTATTTTTAATGAATTTCATCCAATGATCATTTTGAAATAAAGGTCATGTGTTTATAAAACCAAATTTTGTTGGATGATACACATCAATGATCATTTATAAAATAAAATCATGTGTCCTTGTTGGGTATCAGATTTAGGAATCACACCGCTCACTCTGTTCGCCATTACACTTTTCTAAAATTTTACCACAGGAGAGTGTATGAACCAAGTAACCAGGTTTTGCACTCGAGGGAGAGTCTAGCCCTGCTTGTTATACCCAACACAAGTTTTTCTTTCATGCAACCATGCGACTCAGTCAGATCTTCGATCCAACTTTCCGAGCCCACTCATCAACCACCAAGTATGATGATTGATCCAACCATGCACACACACACACCCATACTCATGTCCATGGATCTATTTTTCTCGTGCAAATGCAATGTAATGGACCATTGCAATATCAATGTCATGCTCCATATCTAATGAATGCCATATGAGCTAATTCAACCACATACTTCAACATACGTCATGAAAATTTATATCAATTGCATATAATTACCATAATCCATCACAATGTCAATACACCAACAAGAACATATTAACATTTATATCCAACACAACCTACAATCATTTTATACATAACTCATGCCATAACAAACTCAACTGTCCCATAGGCATTTGGAAAAATACCTTTAAGGCAGAAATCATGTTATAACACAAGGTTTCTCACATAAGATCATGTTCTAAGGAAATTACACATGTACTTTCGCTATACCAAACTTAACTAGGAATTGGTCTAAGCCATTTCCATTCCCCTTTCCTCAATTCGATAATCATAGTCAAGTGGCCTATGTTATTCTATACACTTACCCATTCCATAGAACATCCTAGGTAAGAAATAAACCAAAGTAGGAGGGAACCCTACCTATTGAAGCATAATACGAAGGGTAGAAACTTCAAGAACACCAACACAACCCTAAAACTCTTGATTTCCCAATATCTCTTTTTTGGATCTTTGATGAAATCCTTCGTTCTTGGTATGGTTGCGTAGCCCTCATCGCGGTGATTGACTTTAATTGTTGGCTCGAAAAATTTTGATCGCTGGAACTCTATAGATCATAGAGAGTAGGTGGAGTTTTTTTATTTTTCTTCTCCTTTCCCTCTCTTCTCCTCTTCAACATGAGAACTCAGCTGATCAAGTGGGGAAAATCAAATATTTTTCCCTATTTATAGTCTTTAATTGGGTGGTCTAAGTTACACCGCACGTTTTCCATTTTCGGGTTTGTTTTTATCTTGAAACGACTTAATTTTGTCCTGATTTAAGTCCAAAATTATTTTTATTTGAACTTTCCTTCAATTATAAGGAAATGTTAGAAAATTTATTTTTGGCGACCTTTGTGAGGTCACCCAACACCCATTTGTCTCGTAAAACAAGAAAAATTTGACTATCTCAAAATTTGATGAAAATTGACAGGGTAACTAGATTTTGCAAGAAATACCCAACGGTTAAGTCTGTGGTGTCATTCGAGGTCTAGAAAAATATAGATTTTTAATCCTCATTATAGTAACAAATTATCATTTTGCCCTTTTTCAGAAAAAGTTCAGATTTACCTGGTTCTTACAATGGTAGTCTTCGATTCAGGGGAATGGTTGTGGTTCCCCATTCCATGGATCTGAGAGATGAGATCCTTAGGGAGTTTCATTGCTCCTATTTTGTTGTACATTCAGGTAGCATGAAGATGTACTATGATCTTCACCGCCAGTACTATTGGAATGGGATAAAGAGGAACAACAAAGACTTTGTTAGTAGATGTCTCATATGTCAACAGGTCAAGGTTGAGCACTAGAGACTAGCAAGATTAGTCCAACCTTTGCAGGTGGTAGAGTAAAAATGGAAGCACGTCACTATGGATTTTGTAACCCTTTTTCACGAACATCACGTGGGCACGACGCACCATGGGTGATAGTGGACCGACTTACGAAGTTAACACACTTTTTAGTAGTGCGCATAACCTTCACACTAGAGGAATTCTATAGGTTGTACATTCAGGAGATAGTTCGGTTATATGAGGTACCCATATCTATAGTATTTGACAAGGATCCCAGGTTCACCGCCCATTTTTGGGAGAGTTTTCAATGGGATATGGGGACAGAGTTGATGATGAGCACATTTTTTCATCCCCGGATGGATAGACAGTCAGAGAGGACCATCCAACCTTTAGAGGACATGCTACGGGCATGTGTCCTTGATCTCAAAGGTAGCTAAAAAGAACACTTACCCTTAGTAGAGTTTGCCTACAATAATAGTTATCAAGCGAGCATACAGATGACACCCTATGAGGTACTTTATAGGAGGCCATGCCATTCTCTGGTTTGTTGTATGGATATTGGAGAGAGACCCTTTATGGGTCCAAATTTAATTAGAGACACCTCGGAGAAGGTGGACGTGATACGAAAACGTCTTCTCATGGCTCAAAGCCGGTAGAAGAGCTATGCTGACAAACGACAACAACGACCTCTGGAGCTCAAGGTTGGAGATCACATCTTCATGAAGGTGATGCCCAAAAAAGGAGTGGTTAGGTTTGGGAAGCGAGAAAAGTTGTCACCAAGGTATATCAGGCCCTTCGAGGTACTCGAGAGGGTTTTGATACAATTGCTTACCAAGTGGTGTTATCGTCAAATATATTAGGTGTTCATGTCATGTTCCATGTCTTCATGCTCCAGAAGTACACTATAGATCCTACGCATGTGATGGATTGGGGTGAGCTGGTTTTTGACGCAGATGGGACCTTCGAGGAGGGACCGGTGCGTATCACAGATAATCAAGAATAGGTTTTGTAAGGTAAGATCGTGAGGCTGGTGAAGGTGTTGTGGCAGCATCGTGGTGTGGTGGATGCGACATAGGAGCATAAGGACACAATACGTGCTAGTTATCTGTTCTTGTTCGAGGATGGAGGTACATTCTTGTGGTTATTAAGTATTATATGACTATTACATATGCACGTGGTTGAGTGTGCGTGTGTGTAAATTTTGGGGACGAAATTTCTTTTAAGGGGGTAAGAATGTAAAACCTGGGAAAATTTATTTTTTATGAAAAAGAGAAAAATGGTAATTAATCAATATGGTACAAGTTGAAAATTTAAATTTTTCTAGAGCTCAGATGATGAAACAGACATCACTGTTGGATTCATCTTTCGAAATCTAGTTAGATGGTCAATTTTCATTGAATTCTGAGACTTTTTTTTTTTTCGTTTTACGAGGCGATTGTGTCGTGTGACCAAAATAAACGCGATCGAGAATTAATTGTGAAATTTTAAAAATAATTTAAAGTTAATTCCAATAAATATATGTTTAACTTAAAATGGGACAAAATTTAATTGATTTGAAATGAAATTGGATCAGTAAAATGTGGGACATGTGGCACGTCGTGGGCCAAGTACCCAAGGGGTATAAAAAGGGAGAAAAATTAGATTTTTCCCCCAATTTGGCTGCTGAATTTTGTTAGAGAGAGAGAGAGGGAAGAAGAGAGAAAATCAAGGGTTTTTTTCTTCTTCTTCTTGCGATCTAGGGCCAACCTTTGGTTGGAATCCTTCGGGCCAAGAACTAAAGTTCATCTACTCGATGAGAGCTGTGTATACGCACCAAAAATCAAGGCTTGAAGCTTGATTTGAGTTTTCTTGGAGCTTTCTACCACTTGTATCACACTTGAAGAGGTAGGGTTTTTCTCCTAACTAGGTTTATTTTCAACCTAGGGTTTCATATAAAATGGGTAGCATGACTTGAGATGAAATCTCTTGTCTAAATGTATTTGTAGTGTAACTAGAGTATGAGAAATGGTATAAAAATGTATATATATATATTTTTTTGCATGAATTGTGTTTTGGTTGAAATTGCTTGTTTTGGTAATTTCATGAGACATGTGTTGATTGCGCATGCTATGTGTTTACATTTATTCCTTAAAGAAGTTTAATAAAATGCCTATGTTGATTTAGCATGTTAGTTTCATTGAAAAATGTTATAACATGCTTGGTGGAAATTGTGGAATGTAATTATATGCTCATGATATGATTGACATTGTGAAAATGGTATATGTTATACTACACTCATGATATGATGAACATGACATTGGAATTGCAATTGTACATTACATTGCATATGCATGTGAAGCATCACATTCGTGGGCATGTAACATGGGGTGCGGGTGTGTGCATGATTTTGATCAAACACCTTTCTTGGTGGATGATGCGTGGGGCTCAAGAAAGTTTAACCAAGGTTCGCCTAAGTCACACGGGTTGCATTGAAAATAGGGTCGGGATTGCCCCTCGGGTGCAAGGCTCGATGATTTGGATATGCACTCTATTGGTATTGAGTCCACAAAGTGTGTCAAAGTATGCGGAGTCGTTGGTGAAAATCTATAAATGTCATGTCGGTTGGGTACCCGTTGGTGAAAGTCTATAAAAACCCATTCCAAGAAAGACCAGGAATTTATAAATGGTCATTGGATGTGTAACATCAATGGTGGGGTTTTGGAATGCCCGGATTCATATGCATGACATTGCATGTGTTATGGGAGCCAGTGAAGGCTCTGGTTGCATTGAATGTGTGAGTCTCACTAACTTGATCCGAAATGTATACTCCCAATGTAGGCGGTCAAGTTATAATAATAATCTTGTTAAATCCAGAGTCCAATCCATAGGGAGCTAATGTTGGTGTTTCGAAGTAAACAGTGAGAGAGACCAACTGACTGGAATTCTTGAGATTTAAGGTTATGGAATTTATCGGATTTCCTAGACAGAATATAAGATTCTTTCCAAAGGAATTTTCTAGACAAAATATAATATAATCTCAAATTTAAAAGTCACCCTTTAGCTCGAGGATCTGAATATGTAGCCAACCATTCGGTTTGTCATACTTGTGATTGGGAACTCAATTAACCCCTGTGTCAACATTAAGTTAATCGAAAAATAAAGATAGATTGTGAGAATTAAGAGCATGATTCCGATTGTAGAGGTTTACAAGAATTGTTTGTGCCGAAACTCAATCAGTCTACAAACAAACAAGTGTTTCTACAAGACATCCAACCATTGCGTTAGTATTGCAATCTTAAGTGAAGCATAATAATGGTGAAGATTGAAATATAGTCATGAAGATCTAGCTAGGGTACTTGCCTTGAACCAATGAGTCTTTCTATGCCATGAGTCATCTTTGTCATAGAAAGGACTCACAGTTGTACAAAGTACCTTAACTTTGCTAGATGCATTCAATCATTCAATAAACAAGTGAAATATAAAGCATCAGTGAAATATAAAGCATTAAGCATAAACAAAATGGACAAATATAACTTTTGAATGATTTATATATGTCCATCACCTCTTACTAAAGAATGAATGAGAAACTACTCACTCTGCATGGCTTTGGTAAAGCTAGAAAAGTGAGTGATTCTCATCCCTCCATGTAGAGGAGTTATAAAGTAATACACACTACACAAGGAGCCAATCTTCGACGAAGAATGAGTGAATCACATTCCACCCTCATGGCTTTGGTAAAGCTCTAGAAAAGTAGAAGAGAACTAGTTACTTTTGGAGGCTTTCTTCCTCAACCAAAAGATGATCTATCTCCCTTTATAGCTAAGTGCAAGTGTATGCAAGTCTAAGTCTATGTCTAAGACTAACTCTAGGTTCTACTACCCTTTGAAGCTCCCACAATGGGAGTATTTATAGGCAAGGAGGAGGGGGCAAGAAAGTGTGAAAGAATAATACAAGGTCTTCAAAGTCCAAGTGAAAGTCCCAAGGTTCAAATAGAAAATCAACCACTCTGTAGCCTGTCTAGTGATAACATTCGAACATTAGATGGCATTTGAACGTTGTCTCCTGTCTTCCTTGGTAGGCGTTCGAACACTGGATGGGGTTTGTACTTCCTACTCAAGTGGCCTTTGTTCTTTTGTGAGAGTAACTGCAACACGCCATATGCCATAGCACTCTTCTAGGGGGGTCTCAATTAATTCAAGCCAACGTTCAAACGTGGATTAGCGTTCAAACGTGGTACTCAAGTACCTCTTTGTTTTTCTTCTTAGCTGCAACATGCCATGTATCATCACCTCAGCAGTTTGGTCCTCAAATAATTCAAAAGGATGTTTGGCGTTCGAACGTTCATGCTTTGTTTCAAACTTCCCCAATTTGTTTCCAAAACATGCGGGTGTTGTATAAAAGTTTGATATCCATTGACTTTATGCCCTTGTACAAATTTTCTCCTGAAATGTCATTACTAAATCTCTATCAAAGCATAATTATTCTTAAAAAGGCATAGTAAGTTGCTATTTTTAACTACTAATCACACCCCAACCTAAATATTGCTAGTCTCTAGTAATACAACAACAATTGAATGAAAAATTATTTACAATGCCTTTTTCGTAGGTCATCTAGTTGCATTTAGCATATGCAACAAGTTATTAAACCCCTAGATTTTGCCTAGCGGATGAGTGGTGTCTCGTGAGGGTTTTCAGTGATGCTACCCACAAACTTCAGTTGAACAGATGTGTATGTGAGATTGCAGGTCAAAGTGAGTCAGCACCATGGTTGTTGGAACATCCAACTCTCAATTTCGACTTATCTCCCAAACACTTCTCTTTCATAGGTACTTATTCTATGCAAAAATGAGCATTTGTCACATTGGTATTTAAAATTCCTTATGTAGTAAGAATAATCATTCTTAGAGACAAGAATTGTTATATAACAAACATTCCTCTTCACTACCTTCCGTGGATAGCTTTGATTTCACAAACCTCTCTTAGAATGCTGTCAGCAAGAATTCCCTCTGATGATAGTGACTTTTCTCTCAAAGGGCATGTGATTAGAAGAAGGCTAATTAAAAAATCACATGCACAATTAGTATGGGAGTGGGATTTTAGGAAACAGACTAATCATTTTTGGCATAATCTCATGGAAGAATATTAATACAAATAAAGTAATACTATTTAACATACCCCAAGTTTTGGTTGATGACCTACACATGCATCAGACTCGAGATTAGTTAGGACTTTTTATAGGTTGTAATGTGGCTAGAGGTCAGTGGCTAACGAAATGACGTTAATGGTATTTAAAATCTATCATTTCTTTATAAAGTGTAGCCCACCATTTTCTAGCTTTTCAAAATTTCACCTACATGGTGTTTCTTTCTTTCATTCTTTTTCTCTTTTGTTTTTCACTTTCTTGGCCATTTTCTGTTTTTCTGTCTCTTTTCTTTTTTAGTTGCTTCCACTGACTTTTCTTTCATTGAACAATAACCACCATCATCTTTTCTTTTTCTCTTACTTTTTTGTATCATACTAATTTATAATAGGGTGCAAGAAAATTAGATAGCAAAGGTATGTCAAATATATTTTCTTGTGGTTCGGTTATCATATGAGTTACTTAAAAAAGAAATTATAAATTAAAGGCTCAATCACGGCTAATTAGGGATATAATTCTATAAACGAAATGGCTAAGGCTCAAAATTAAATCAAAGATGGCCTAAGATCCTTTCTCAAGTATGTGCACATGTATGTGTCGTATGAATAGATTCCTTGTGGAATATGTCAATAGATTCCTCTAGTTGTGTCAATCAAAACAAGTTTAATGAGATTATTCAAGGATAGACAGTGAAAAACCTTACTTGAGTAAATGTTGATATTCTCTCAAAAGCATCGCAAGGCTCGAAAATTTACCATGGTATTCTTCATTATTTCCGCTGGTTATGTCAGGTTTTTCAAAGAATGTTGGTTATATATCCATTCCATTTTCAAGTCTAGTTATCTTGTACCTTAATAATAACAAATACCAATGTACATTTGACATTTAAGTATAGAGAAAATACTATTTTTCAAAGACATGTGGTTTTAGGTATAGGTTGCAAGTGAGGTGTCAAACAGATCATGTGATTAGTCACTTTAACAAACAGTCTTAATATTTACATTTGTTCCATCATTCATTTACATAAAACAATGTAATGCTAAATGTAACACATGTATTTAAAAGTATAAATGACATAAAACTAAATCATTCATTTCATAAAATATATCATCGTTTTAGCACAAAAGATTCAAATATCCAAAAAAAATCTACAAAAACTCTTAAGTATAGAAATCTCTTTGTCACTCTCTCGTCTCTCCAGCATCTGATGGTCCTCCAGCTCTAACCCTCAACAAGCTGAGAGGCTCCTCCTGCTATTGGAGAATCTCATCTTGCTTGGCCTCATTGCCAAACATGATGTCTCGTAATGATCAGCGAGTGTTGGTGCTAGTACCTGCCTCTGTCTGTGCCTCCTCGTGGGCTTTCTCAGACTCTAGCTCTCTCTCTTCCTCGGTATCCAAGGCATCCTACACCTCATCGGTGCCCTGGGCCGGTGGCACACCCTGTCTCATCCCTGGGCCACCACTGTGATCTTGGCTCTGTCGAAAGGATGCCTTGTTCAATGGTCCCATTGCTTTCTGCACCCTCATCTGTGGCCTAACTTGGACTCCAACATCTTCATCATGAGTGTACTGAAGGGGAATGAATTTCTGTTCACGTCACACCCCTTCATCATCTTTGTCAAGATCAATGACGGGAGGTCTATGCTTTGGGTCCTTCTTATTGCATGTAACAATAGGGCCATCTCCGGGAGTATTTCCTTCTTCTGTTCGATGGGGGAAAGGTTGGAGAGGGCTATCAAGTTTAAAATCTTGTACTTGTCCATCAATTCACCTTGCCTAAAAAATCTCCGTTATCTCTAAGAAAATGTGGCCAACTTCGTCAATTCCACACCCATAACATCCATCCCAACATTCTTCCTCGGTGGATAGTCCGGCCTTTGTACCTGTGGTACAGCCCACATCCCCACAATATAATCCACATCGACATTGATGTGGGTTCCCCTTACATAAGTTTTAATCACCCCATTTAAAATCTCGGCGTTGGAGTAAAACTCCTGCACCAATTATTTCGCCGCCTCCCCTTTATTTCTCATATACATAGTCTAACTCCTCTCCTCCATAGTCCAACCCAACTCCACAAAATCAATCAATTTAATTGAATGTTCACAAATAATAGCTTGATTTGGGTAGAAATTTTCATACCTATCTGCCTTGAGAGCACTTGGGAAGTGGGTTTTATTGTATCTTCGGACAATGGGTGGCCTTCCTTTTCGCTTCTCAATCACATCTTCTACAAAATTAGTCTCTTGGTTGGCGGTCTTGTGCCTTGTGGGCATTTTCATCCTTGGAGGCATGAATCTCGGTTTTGGGGGTTTTTGGGCTTGAAAAGTTTGGATTTCTTGTCAGAAAGGGAAGAAATGAGGTTGGAATGTGTTTTGGATGCTTGATTTTTGGTAAAAATTGGAAATGGATGAGGTTTTGAGGGCTGGGAAGTGAAGAGTCACTGAGGGTTTTGGGGGGTTTTTTAAGGCATTTGGGTGATTTTGAAATGAAGAAGATGAACTAGGTATTTATAGGTAGGCTGACAATATTCGAACATCACTGACATTCGAACGTGTCTAGAAGGATTTTAAAATGATGGTTCGAACGTTACTCTGGCATTCTAACATGAAGAGCTCCCAGTACTTTTGAGTTCTGCTAGAGGCCAAAGTACTATAAGGTCCTTGCGTTCGAACGTGGGTTTGGTGTTCGAATGTTTGGTCCTAGTTCAAACGTTATCCAATCATTCGAATATGGAGAGCACCCAGTAGTTTTGCTATCCTACAGAAGGCAAAGTGCTACGAGTAGCCAACATTCAAATGTTAATGGCCATTTGAATATGGGATCCTGGTTCAAACGTTCAGAAGACATTCAAACATGGAGAGCTCCCAGTACTTTTGCTATCCTACAAAACGCAAAGTACTGTAGGTAGCCAATGTTCGAACGTTAATTGGCGTTCGAACGCCAAATCAAAAATCACAGTTTTATGCACATTTATATACACACATTAAAAGAAGGCTATAAAAAATTTAACTTGAAAAAAATTCATGGCGTCTCAGGATAAGTCCTAACCCACACTTTAGGTTGGTATTCAAGGACATTCATTACTCTGCCCATTTTTTTCATTTCAATCAAAAGAGTATGTATATTTAACAAAAAGATATTTACACTTTTCACAAAAAAGACTTAGACCATTACCCTTCATGCTAAAAAAAAACGGTTTTCCACAAGTTTGTTAAGAAGCTTTCTAATCCGATTCTTGCCTTGACTCGATGTCATTCGAACAATCAGTGACTCTCCCAATTTATTGTCGCACAAATTGTCACACCCCATCTCGAGAGACCCTCTTTGGTTTTCTAAAGATGGAAGCATAACTCAATATGTGGCAATACTTGCATTTGTAATATAGTAACTCATTTTTAAAATCAATAATGCCACCATCAAAATATAAAACTATATAACAGGGTACACAATGATGTCATTTGTACTAAAACAAATTATTAGGGATTCCATCCCTTTATAGCAAACAACAAGGAAAAACCAACACTCATGTATAATATGAACATAAACTAGTTTCCTTGACCTCCCATCATGACTATGCTAGTGCTATAGTGGACTCACTCTAAAATTCAAGTTCCTGAAACCAAATATTTTCTTGAGTGTACTGCGTATCATAATAACTGAAAATATTATGAATATGGACAAATATCATTTCACCAAAATATGTTCACAATATGAGGAGAACGTCAAAATCAAAGTGTTTTCAACTTACTTTGAAATCTCATACTCTCTGCCAATATAACAATATAACAATATAATAAATAGTCAACATGTGCTATGAGTCAACAACAACATTTAAGCAATGTCAGACTATCAATAACAATTAAGCAATGTCTAGCTATCTACAATATGTAAGTAATGTCAAGCTGTCCCATGACAACTGCGCAGTGTCCAAACCAATAATATGTAAGTGATTAGCACGAAATATTGCATATCATCTGTGCATTTACACCCCTTTTATACTCTCTTTTGTGGTAAAACTAAGGGGAATTGCAACGTTTTGGGCTTATAATGAGGTTTTGATGTGTTTGCAAGTAAAATAGCTTAAATGGTGCATGATAGGCTCCTATCTTGGTGCTTAAGGTCAATGGAGCTTGGAAGGTAAAGGAACCTAGAATTAAACTAAACGAGTTAAAACCTACCAGTAGGTTTGTCATAAAACTACCGGTAGGTTTTGGCTATTGGAGTGGTTTCTACTGGAAAACTACCGAAAGGTTTTGGCTACTGGAGTAAAACCTATCGGTAGGTTTGGCCATCGACCTACTGGAAGGTTTTGTTGAAAACACCAAATTTTGCAACTAAAGCTCTGCCACTTTGTGGGCCCCACAATTGTTCTCCAACCTATCCCTTGACACTCCTTACACACAAGCATGCTTCCTTAACCCTATACTTAGACTTTGAAGCTAGAAGCATTAATGAGGAGGAGAGAGAAGAGGAAGACCATGGGAGTTGCTGGGTAGGTTGCCCTTGTGACGCCCCAAAAACCAGGAGTTTCGTTGATCACCCATCAACCCGCAGAATACCTGTGAAGATCGTATAACTCGATACCATACCGTTGTGTCCCATTTACCGGGATCCATAATTTAACAAAATCGGGCAGAGTCTCCTTTGTACGAAGAGCTCCACCCAAGATACAACCTGTATACCATACAATCATATAACCCATTCAAGGTCCAACATACCATGTTTGACCACACCGGGTCCATTTATCCATACTCCCACATCATAAGTTATGCATTAACATAGTGAATAAAAGTTCAAGGTTACAATTCTTTTACATATATTACATGCCAAACATAGTTTGAACAAAAGTTTACAAAGCAGTCATGGTTAAAGGCCACATGTTGGCCCCTCTTCACCCTTGAGGCCCTGAATAAGAGTCCTTTGCCTGTGCGCGCCCTGCACCTGAAATGTTCCTCGTATAGGGTTAGCCAACGCCCAGTAAAATAATTCTTACAGAGGCTACTCCCCATCCTAAGTGCATATGAAATGTGCACATGCAACAAATAACCACCTTTTTCATTCCAAACAAGAATAATGCATTCAATGTTGGAACATGATAATGCCATGCCATGAAATGAGATGAGACTCACTCATGCATCTAATCCCGAGTCTACACCGACTCCCACCACACAATGCGATACATATGTGTAAAACATTTGTCTTTGATGGAATACATCCAAATATCACCTTTTGAAAAATGCAATCCATGTTTTATAAAACCCATTCATTCTTGAATGTTTCCCATCAAATAAATATATTTTAAAACAAATCCATGTGTCTTTGTTGGGTAGCAGATTTTTGGTGTCACACCACCGACTCTGCATACCGATACACTTTTTGGACTTTCACCATCGAAGTGTATGAACCAGTTATCGGGTTTTTCACCCGAAGGAGTGTCTAGCCCTACTTGCTGCATACGACACATGTTTTTCTTGTGACTCTGTTGAACCTTGGTCCAACGGTACCGAGCCCAAGTTTTTCCATGCAACCATGCAATTGTGCGACTCAATAGGATGTTCCATCCTACTTTCCCGAGCCCACCACCAATCACCAAGGATGATGATTGAGCAACCATGCAACCACACACCCATGCTCATGGTTATGGATGTGTTTATCCCGTGCATATGCAATGTAATGCATCATTGCAAACTACTGCCATGTTCAATATGTAATGAATGTCATATGAACAATTTCAACATATCCCATGTTCAATTATATCTAAACATATAAATTTCATGATCATCATAATGCTAACATATCGTTAAGCATACATCAACATAACATTCACTTTACCACATTTTCCAAGCATGCTATTTTATCAAACACAACTTCAATCATTCAAGGTATTTTATCAAACACCTTCAAGGCACCAATCATGTAATCACATAATTCACTCATATTCATCGTATACCTCAAGAAATCATATTAAGTGATTTTTTACCATTGACCATCCGTCAACCCATGGAAAGATCCATGAATGTCACACAAACCGACATCACATCAATAATATCCCTTTTGTTCGGGATTTTAACTCACGTGTAACCCGTGATCCTTTAATCATTTAATCTAATCGAGGTCTAACACACCTCGATATATATCATTTGAAACCAAAGAACACATAGTGATGAGTGAAAAATATTGCATATTTGAAGACCTCATTATATGCATTTTAACTCAACTTTTGCATGTAAGTACTTAGAGTGAGCCGAAATTTGAATAATGTTGATATTTGGATGTTGCAAGTATTTATAGCATAAATCAAGTATTTTAGAACCTTTCAACTATATTGGATGTGTGGTGAAGGTATGACCACATTACATGAGGATTTGGAGGCTTAGAAGTAAGAAATCAAAGAGGTATTGGTGTTTGGTAACAAAGGTACCAGCACTAGCTCCCTCTGGTGGAAGTATCTCTATTTTCTCCATTTTGACCATGATCCAATCAGAATATGGAAACATTTAAAACACAAAATTTGTAGATCTAGATGTCTTCTATATTTTATCAACCTTTCAGCTCAATCCAACGGTTGGATCAAAAGTTATGACGATTCTACGACAACTGGTCCGGAGCAAAAAAGTGTACCAGCTTTTCTTCACCCAATTTCTATATCCATTACAAATCCTTTCTTAGAAGATTTATTTAGCACATTTAGGCACCCTTTTCCCCACACTTAACATACACTAATGGTGCATTCAACTAGATAATTTATCTCAAGTCATGCCACCCATCCTCAATACCCCTTTTTAACTAAATCATCAATTTCAAACTAGAAATTGATTATATCCTTTCTACACCAACTCCATAACCATAGGCAAGTGAATTACATAGTTCCATATGCCTACCGTTTTTCCATCCAACCAACTATGGTAGGAAAATTTTAAAATACACAAAACAATCCGTGTAAACCCAATTTTCCAAGAGTTCACACTAATAGCTTCCACATATCAAATGTGAGCTAAAACTTGGTTTTTCTTCCTTCTCTTTTAATCTCCCTCACTTTAGGTTTCCAACAAGCAAGAACACACACACACACACATTGATGTATGATTTAAACACACTCACTTTTCTACATATTAAAGCACACATAACTTCCATCCAAGAAATTACACAAGTACTTCCACATAGCAAAACAAAGTAGCACTTGAATCAAACCCATTCTACACCTACTTCCTCAAGGCATAAAATAACATTTGCTATTTAATTACAATTCACAACACACATGTTATACATAGCTCATGCTACTAACACATTCAATTTTCAAGGGATTTCACAAGTGATTTCCACATATCACATACAACTAGAAATTGACCTAAGCGATTTCTACACCTTTTTTCATTCCCATTTTATCTATTTCACATGCATAGGTGAGTGATATGTATATATACTCTTTAATAACCTACACATTTCACATACACTATAGCTAGGAAATGAACCAAGGTAGGAAAACCCCTACCTCTTTGAAGTGTGGAGACTTCAAAACCACCAAAATAAGCCCCAAGTTCTTGATTTTTCAAAAATTTGCCTTTGAATCTTCGGTGAAAATCATTATTTTTGGTATAGACGCGTAGCTCTCGATGAGAGGAGCAACTTTAGTTATTGGCTTGTGTCGATTCGAGCATCGTAGCGCCGTAGATCGTAGAGAGAAGGTGAGTTTCTCTTCTTTTTCCCTCTCTTGCTCTCTCTTTTCTTTTAATGTGAAGACTAGCCTACAATGGTGGGGAATAAGTCTGATTTCTTGCCCTTTTTATAGTCCCAAAATCCTTGGCTCACAATGTGCCACACAGCCCATTTTTTCCTGGTCCATTTTAACCTCGAAACGATTAAATTTCGTCCCGGTTTAAGTTTAAAATATTTTTATTTTAAATTACCTCAAATTATTTCCCAACTTTTAAAATTTTTGCCAAAATCCCGTTTTTTGGGTCACTCGAGACTCAACCGCCTCGAAAAACATAAAAAATTCGACTATCTCCGAATTCGATGAAATTTGACAGGGTAACTAAATTTCGCGAGACGAATCCAACGGTGAAGTCCGTTTTGTCATCCAAGTTCCAGAAAATTTCAGGTTTTTGACTTGTACTGTAGCGACAAAATTACCATTTTGCCCTTATTTTCAAAAGTTTAAATTTACCAGGTTTTATAGTCCTAGCCTGCCCTATGCCTTCAAATTAGCTTTCTCTGGATGGGAAGGCTGTCTCACACGTAGAGGGACCTCCATGGACAAAAAGGTGAGCTCCATAAACCATTATTCAGGTCGTATTGCATTGTAGAGAGAGAACCTCTAAGGTAGAAGACATAATTTAGAGAGAGAAAACTTAGATTTTTACATTTTCTCCATCCATTTCACTTGTAATCCCCTGTCAGACTTGTGTAAGCTTCATTTAATGTCTTTAATGTCATTTATTTCAAGTACATTGCAAGCTTAGTTCTACATTTTGGATTTCACCATTGTTGTATTTAAGCTTTTCATCTCAAGCTCTTCAAATGGGTATTAAATGCACTATTTTGTAGTTTATGTTTTCTTGCTTTAAACTAAGTTTCAATCTTCATTTCTTCATAATGTTTCTCTACTTCATTTATGTTCGTGCATTAAATATGAGTAGCTAAGCTTTAAGTTGGCTAATCCAATGGAGAGTTCCTCTTAGGTATGCTAAATCAACTCGTTTTCATTCCTCCTCATAGTGTACGATGATTTGGTTTGGCTAGGTTGAGTGTGGATATGGTTGTGAGTTCTTGATACACTGTAGACTTGTCACAGGGTATGATTGAATCCTCACATCCATTTTAGTCCCTCGCCTCTTCTGAATCAATCAAAAATCTAGACACCATTGGAGAAAGATTTTGAGTTGATTTGGCATTCCCATTAGAATGACCCCTTTCGATTAGCCGACACTTTGTGTCCACTTCATTTTAATCAAAAACACAATTCGCCAAAACTCAAACATCAAAGATTTTTACACATTTCCTTTTTCACCAAAATCACCTTCAACATATTCTCTTCCTTCCCTAACGAGACGACCTTGGAATACAAATTCCAAGTAAAACATGACCCTTGAAAATCTCTCTACGCTTGGAGAGCACTGTTGTTCACACGCACACATTTCATCCCACACACCCATTTTGACATTTCTTGCATTGAACCCGAGGGAGAGTGACACACACCAACACATATAAGCCATACACATTGAGGGTTCAAGTTTGAAAATTAGGGTATATGAGGAAAACAACTAAGTAGTAAGCCATGTCAAGCTATCAACAACTCTAGCACAGTGGATACTACTCAAATCACAAGCTTTTCAACAAACCACAAGTTTTTCAATAAGTCAAAAGTTTTCAACAAAAAATATTCGCTCCCTAGTTTAAGCAACTCAACTCAAATCAATTCGGCAAAATTGATTTCTCACATATAAGAGAATAAACTTGGTATATCATATACTTTTCTTTCCAAGTATTATGAAGCAATATACTTCACCTTTACAACTAAAAGATACCCTTCCTTTCTTTATGGTCAATCCCTATGTATAACCGAGATAGTAGCCTTAGACTTTTACAATTAACATATGTGCAAATGCAAGTGAGCATCGATCTAAAATTACTTAATTGATGCAAATGAATGTATGTGAATATATATTTGGTGCTCCACTTTGGTTGTATACGATGATCATAATTTGACTTCGTTAATCTTTTCAAATTAGTATATCTCAGTCATATTAGGAACTACTTTAATTCACTATAATATTTTTTATAGTATGTAAATAACACCACCATTCATTTAACTACCATTTTCAACACTTAAAGGAAACTATTCTAGTTTCACATAAAATTCTACCATCAAACATTAATTTACAACTTGAATTTTAACAATTAGATTTATCCCCTTATTTTTTTTATCTATTGATTTTAGCAACATAAATTTCATCCTCATAATTTCAATAATTTAATTTATACTTTCTTGGCATGGTAGTATTTGCTCCATTCAATCTAATCTACTGGTTATAAATACTCACATGTAATTAACATTTCACACAAGAAGGAGGCATTCTGCTGATTTTTCTCTCTTTAGTCCACCAATCATGGCCTTTAAAATAATCCAGCAGATTGCCTTTCCAAATCTTTCCTCGCAGCAGAATTAAAGGAAGCTACTGGTATGAAGCAAAAAATGACCTACTGGTAAAACTGTTTACTATTTTGCACAAATTGGCTGGCCTTCTCTTCTACTGGTAGAACACCTTTCTATTTCAAACCTATGGAAAGAATAGTAGTCATCTAACAGTAAAACAACTCTCTATTTTACTTTTGTCGGTAGGAATTAACTCCTACTAGTAGAATCAATTTCTATCTTTAGTTGAACAAGTAGAAGACCTATTGGTAGCAAGGGACTTTTCTTCAATTATGCTTGCAGTGGCCTTGGCTTGACTTCTGAACCTCCTAGCTCATTCTCAAAGTCCTCCATGACATTAAATGATCTTTAAAGCATCACTTTTACATATGTTCACCCACAAACACCAAATACCTCAATAACATAAAAAACTTAACTAAATCAAAGTTAATAAGCAACTAACATAAGTAAGATGGATGATATGAGATCTATAATATACAATATTATGCTCTCATCAATGAATAGGGCGGGAAGTATTCATTCTCTTTTCCATTTGTTGCCAGGTGTGGTTGGTTCCACCTCTCTCTTCCACTATGGTTTTTACTCGACTAATCCCAGTTGATCTCCCTACTAAGCTTATCATCCACCTTTGTATACTACTTCACTAATTCCATTAATTCCTTTACATAAATGGTTGGACACCTGGTTAGGGACAGGTATAGTTGGTTTTCCTTGTTAAGTCAAATCTTATAGAATGTAATCATAATTTTTGGGTTACACCTCTCATTCTCATTCAATGTTTCCAAATAAAAATAGGTGTACTTGCAAAGCTTCTCCCCTTGCTTATTTTTCAAGGATAGCAGTGCCCCAATGTCATTTTAGGTCATTGCTACTAGTAATAAATTGGGTTATGATCTTTTTGACCAGTTGCACCCAACTATCAGTGGCTGATGTGTGTAGCCGAATCGGTCCTTTCGTCATAGAGTTTTGAAGCTTGGCACCATAAACTTGGCTAAGATCATCTCATTCTCTATCCATCAAGTGAAGGATACTATTCCATGAAAGTATTCTTCGATAGCCCTCTTGGCCAACTCCCTGGCTAATTTTTGTTTATGGTGCTTTAACCTACTCTCTAGTTTTCCTCCTAATCTTATACCTAAGCAGATAGAGAATGACATGATCTTAGCCAAAATAGACTAGTGATAATCAAAATAGAGTAGTGAGATGTACCCTAGGACCAAATATGAATATAGACCAAGACCCACCCGAGGATGCCATAAATTGTTTTGGGAATGATGGTTTGATTGATCCTCCGACGAGGTCAATGAGAGATTATCCCCAACTCACCCGAAGCACCACCCCCTTATGCATATTGATTAACCATCAAAATTATTATTTTATTATATTTAATGATTAGTTAATTACATATTAATTGTGATTAAATGTGTTAAATTCCTTAATTTTCTAGTTTGATCCTTTTTCTAGTTATTTGGTTTATTTTGCAAGCAAATTGGTTGATTTAAAGTAATAATGGATAAAACAAGTGAAGCAATCACTAGAAGAACAATCACAATTGATAAGGATTGAAGAGTCAAGATTGAGATAGGAAAATTTGAAGATATATTTGTAATTTTAATCCTCGTAAGAGTCCAAGTTAGAAGAAAACTCATTTAAAGTCGGATTATGAAAGTATCCTATAAGATAAGGATTTGACATATTTTCAGTATTTTAGTCATACCTTTTGACTCCGATAACCGATTGACTTAATTTTTACAGGTTTGGAACGAAGACTCCAAGGGCTACAAAAGAGTGTTTTACAAAAAGTTCGTGAATCAGCCTCTAAATATGCAAAATTCAAGGTCAAAATTTGGACAGATTTTGTACCCACACCCTAAAGATTTTATGCACGGGATTTAACTTTAAAAGACTTCTTTTTGGAAATGAATTCTTCCCAATCTAACCTTATATCTTGTACCTATACCTAGGTTATATTTGAGTATAAGTTTAGGCTCTCATCTATTGATGAGGAGGATTAGGATTATTATTGTTTTCACATCTTTTCTTTTCTAGTTTTTGTTCTATTTCTATGGCTTGCTAAAAGCCCAGCTAGAGCTAGGGGAGGACCTCTCAATGAAGTATGGTAATGTTATTAACTTATGAGCTTAATGGTATGTGATATTTTGTTAATTCAGCTTTTGATTTTTTAGAAAATTTTTTGCTCTATAAAAATTCTTGGGTCTTTATGTCTTATATGTTGAACACTTGAATTTCCCTACAAGTTAAATAACTGGTAATTCCATGCTTAAGTTGATTATCATTATTTCACAAAATAATACAATAGGAGGATTATTCAGGTTCCTGAATAAATAAAGGTGTTTTCTTAGTCTTATTGCTAAATTTGGTGACTTGAATTTACTGACATTTGATTCCTATCTAGGTTTGAAAACTATGTCTTTAATCATTATTGAATGGATTTGAGAGGGAGTACCTGACGCTCTAGTATTTTCAATTACTATTTTAAAACTAAATTTATTGTTTTCTAATTTCAAAATTTCTACGACAATTTTTTCAAAAAAAAATTCTTTTATTTTTCTTTGTGTTCTATGTTTTTTCACAATTTTTTGTGATTCGACCTCGGTCTCCCGAAAAATTTATTACTTCAAACAACTTGCACTTGGGGTGATCAATTCTAAAGTTGTAGCAAGTTTTATCCTAACCTAACATAGACATGAAACTCTCTTGGCCCGATTTCTTTTTTATTACTATAAAATTTCTACACTAAGCATTCATATGCAAGACCTACCAATTTCACATAGTTAAGCCAACCTCGTGCATCCAAATTTTGCCTAACCCCTATTGTTCAAAATCTTCATATATAACAGATCTCTCAACAATAATAGTCTTGGAATAAAAATAACTGTTATACTAGACTTGTTGATCAATATTCACAAACATAGCAGCATCGAATACAATCTGTCCCTAGGGTTGTTCTTGCTACCGCAGGGGTGCCTCAGGCGATGAAGAGGCTCCTCGTCTTACTCGGCTTGATGAAGTTTTTGTTCTTGCTCTTGGATCCATAGATTTCTTGCTTAAAATGAGCTTTTAAAGAATTTTGATTGGTAGAAACCTATAAAAGGTTATGGGTAAGTGTTTAATTGGAGTAAAGTTCAAGAAAAGTTGAGGAGAGAAGTAAATCTAAGGAGAAAAGGTGAAGAATATGTTGTTTTTTTTTAAATTAATATGCAAGCGAGATGCTGGACTATTCAGTTTCGTGATTGTGGACTTTTATATTAGCTAGTATCGTCCAGACGCTAAAAGCATCATCTAGACGGTGTTGATCCTCTGGAATTCCTTTGGCTTCGAAGGCTGTTGTCCCTCAATATTCTCCTGGTTTCCATCTTTAGTTTTCTAGCCTAAAGTTACAGAAAATCAATTTAAATTCAAATATTACATAGTTAATTATCTAATAAACTTAAACATTCATACACATCTTAAGAATTATGCATGTTGATCATAATTAGTTTTAATCAAAATCTTCTAAGTAAAGGACATCAGTAAACTGATTAATCTCTTATCGCACATATCTTAAAAGTATGGGACTGGGATAAGATGACGTTTCATGGTAATGCTTACTTTGCACATTCTTAATCTAGTCAAGACAATCTAATGCTCAACTTGAAATTGGTTTAGCATGATTAGTGCTCAAAATTAGCATTTTACTATGCCTTTTTGGGACTAATTGTACTTTGATGGAGTATAAGTAATGACATTTCAGGTCCTAAAGTGAACAAAGGCTGAAGAACAACAAATATCACAATTAAGTGTAACACTAGTGCATTAGGGAACAAAATTGAAGAAGGTAGGAACAAAGCAAGAATGTTCGAATGCCAACTCATGTTCGAACATCCACTTGAACTATGAGAAGACTAGACTGCTGAGACATGGCATGTTGCAGTCAAGAAGGAAGACCCTTAAGCACTTGAGCATCACGTTCGAATGTCCACCTCATTTGATTGAAGACCAGAGTGATGGGTGCAAAGAGCCAAAATGTGCATGGAGTGTGGAAATGGGATTCCATAGAAGACCACAGGCCACTCGAGTGAGGAGGTCAGACCCCATCTGGCATTCGAATGCCCAGAAATCAAAAATAGTAGAAACGTTTGAACGCTAGACAACGTTTGAATGCCTGTAAAGGAAAAAAAAGAGATGACATTCGAATGCCAAATCACGTTCGAATGTCCACCACTGGCAGACTATAGAGTAGTTGGTTTTTCACTTGGACTTGGGCAGCATACACTATTCCTTCACACTCCCTTGTCTCCCCTCCTCCTTGCGTATAAGTACTCCCCTTGGGAGAGCCTTTGGAGGGGAGGATGTTCTTTTAGAAGATTATAACTTGGTTTGTAAGGCTTAGACTACACCAAGAACTAGTCAAGAACTTGATGGAGGCTTGGACTCCCACTCGTGTAGTTAGATGTATGTTATATTTGCTTGTATCAAGGGAGTTTGTTCATATGTTGGTTGAGGAAACAACCCTCCATTTCATGGTTGAGGAAGCCACCCTCTAAATGTGACTAGCTTTCTTTTATTTCTATTGTTCATGTCTTTCACTTCCATTGCTTGAGCTCCCATCTTCATTAAAGGAGTGAATCTCTTCGACTTTTCTAGAGCTTTACCAAAGCCATGAAGGGTGGAATATGATTCACTTATTCTTTGGTGAAGATCGTCTCTTTACTTATTGTACTTTAACTTGTAATTTCTCTACTTGGAGGGATGAGTATCACTCACTTTTCTAGCTTTACACAAGTGATGAAGAGTGAGTAGTTCCTCATTCACTCTTTGGTAAGAGGTGATTAACATTTATTGATTATCCAAAAGTTATATTTGTGCATTTCCTTTATGCTTTAATGTTTTATATTCTACTTGCTTATTGAATGATTCATTGTATCTAGCAAAGCTAAGGTAATTTGTATAACAAGGGGTTCTTTCTATGTTACAGATGACTCTTGCATGGAAAGACTCGTGGGTTCAAGGCAAGTACCCCAG
Source organism: Ilex paraguariensis (assembly GCA_963454935.2). NCBI lineage: Eukaryota > Viridiplantae > Streptophyta > Magnoliopsida > Aquifoliales > Aquifoliaceae > Ilex > Ilex paraguariensis. The sequence goes on along the minus strand of CAUOFW020001030.1, from coordinate 33,717 downwards.
CTAGATCTTCATGTCAACATTTCAATCTTCACCATTATTGTGCTTTATCTAAAGAATGGAACATTAATGCCATGGTTGGATGCCTTGTAGAAATACTTGCTTGTTTGTAGATGGGTTAAATCTCGGCACAGACAATTCTTGTAACCTTCTAGAAAGCCATCAAAATCAGGTGCTTAATTCTCACAGTCCATCTTTATCTTCCAATTAACTTTTTGTTGACATGGGAGTTAATTGAGTTATAAAGCACAAGTATAATAAACCGGATGATCAACTACAAGTTCTGATCCTCAAGCTAAAGGGTGATTGTTTTACATTTGAATTTATCTTATATTTTGTTTCAAAAAATCTTGGAAAGAATCTTCTATTCTATTCAAAGAAATCCCATAACTTCAAACTCTCAAGGGTTTCAGTTACTTAGTCTCTGTCATTCCTTACTTCAGAAGACCAATCATAGATCCCTGTGGATTTGACTTCGGACTTAACTGGACTATTACTACAGCTTGACCGCTTGCATTGTTTGATTCGTGCGTAAAATTAACAATTTTTACTATGCCTTTTTGGACTAATTGTACTTTGATGGAGTTTAAGTAATGACATTTTAGGTCCTAAAGAGAATAAAGGCTCAAGAACAACATAAATCACACTTGAATGTAACACCAGCACACTAGGGAACAAAATTTCAGAAGGTTGAACAAAACAAGAATGTTCGAACGTCAACCCACGTTCGAACGTCCTCTGAAATCCTGCCAAGACTAGCTACTGAGACATGGCGTGTTGTAGTCAACAAAGGGAAAATGCTGAGGTACTTGAGTACCACGTACGAATGCCAACTCATGTTTGAACGTCCTTTAGAATCTTGAGAAGACTACACCACTGGAACCTGGCATGTTGTAGTAAAGAAAGAAGAACCAAAAGTACTTCAGTACAACATTCGAACGCCACTCCACGTTTGAACGTTGTCTTGAGTGACTAAGGACCAAGTTGCTAAGTCTAAAGTCAAGGTTGTTCAAGACGTATGGAAGTGACTAAGTCAGTGACCACATGCCACTTGAGTGGAACGAATCAGACCCCATCTGGTGTGCGAACACCCTGAAAGCAAAGACACAGACAACGTTCGAACGTCATATCACGTTCAAACATCCTTAAATAAAAGACAGACTTAACGTTCAAACGCCAGATCACGTTCGTACGCCCTCTGTAGACTACTTGCAGAGTAGTTGATTTTCATGGGCGACAAATACTATTCACTCATCCTCTCTTATCTCCTACCCCTCCCCTTCCTTGCCAATAAATACTCCCATGTTGGGAGCTTAAAAGACATTCTTCCTCTTGTAGAGAAAAGGGGGAGCAATCTTTGTTCTTGTAAAGTAAGAGTGTTTTAGTAATCTAGTTCATGAACATTTCATGTTTATGTTTTCATTTTGCATTTATATCAACCATGATGGAGGCTTAGACTCTCCTTGTAGTTGTACTTGCTTTTATTTACAAAGTATCAAGAGGGATAGTTCGACTTTTGGTTGTGGTGGAAACCCTCCAAAAGTAATTACCTTTCTTTCAGTTTTATTATTCATGTATTTCACTTCCATTGCTTGAGCATCCTTCTTTATTAGAAGAGTGAAACTCTTTCATTTTTCTAGAGCTTTGCCAAGGCCATGAAAAATGAGTAGTTCCTCATTTACTCTCTACTAAGAGGTGATGAATATGTAAAGATTATCTGGAAGTTATGTTTGTGCAACTTCTTCATGCTTTAATGCTTTATACTCCACCTGTTCATTGGATGATTGAATGTATCTAGTAAAGTTGAGGTACTTTGTATAACCAAGGGCTCCATCTATGATACATATGACTCTTGCATAGAAAGACCTGTTGGTTCAAGGCAAGCACCCCGGCTAGCTCTTCATGACAACATTTAAATCTCCACCATTACTTTGCTTTATTCAAAGAATGGATCATTAATGCCATTGGTGGATGCCTTGTAGAAACGCTTGCTTGTTTGTAGATGGGTTAAGTCTCGGCACATACAATTCTTGTAAACTTCTAGAAAGGCATCGAAATCATGTGCTTAATTCTCACAGTCCATCTTTATCTTCCGATTAACTTGCTATTGACACGGGAGTTAATTGAGTTATAAAGCACAAACATACTAAACTGGATAGTTTATTACATGTCCTGATTCTCGAGCTAAAGAGTGGCTATTACATTTAGAGAAACTTATATTTTGTCTAGAAAACTCTTGAAAAAGAATCTTCTATTCTACTCAAGAAACCCAACCACTTCAAACTCTCAAAATTTCCAGTTACTTTCTCTCAAGTCACTTGTGTGTACACATTTGGGATCAAGTAAAGTTTTTGGCGCCCTTGTCGGGGAACCATAAAAGGTGTTTTATGGTAAAAGGTAAAAAGACCTCTCTTTTTGTATAAATATTTGCTTCACTGTGTATAAATTTGCTTTAATTATTTTTATGTCTGAGGATGCCCCTTACTATCAAAATTTGCCGACAGAATCTTCTGGGTCTGTGAATCAACCAGAACCACCTTCACGTAGATTAGTTGTAGACTCTTGTGAAAGTAAAATGGCAAATGATGAGAGACGAGGAGAAATTCCTGTGAGAAAGGGGGAAGTGCCTAACATTTGAACTCTACGGGATTACTTAAATCCTATAAGAAATAGTGTCCCCTCTTGTTTTATTTTCCCTAAAGATGCACCCCTCTTTACTATAAAGACGGGGATAGTTCAACTACTCGCTCAATTCAATGGACTCAAAACAGAAAACCCATATCTGCACATAAAAGAGTTTGGGGAAGTATGTGGAACATTTCAAGACAATTCTAAGCTAGCCAAAATGAAACTTTTTTCATTCTTTCTAAAGGATAAAGCTAAACAATGGCTAAATTCTTTAAAATATCTTTCAATACTTGATTGGCGGGCACTACAAAATGAATTTTTCAGAAATTTTTTCCTTCTACATCGAACTAATGCACTAAAAAGACAAATCATGAATTTTTTGGTCAAAGAAGGAGAAACCTTTTACCAAAGTTGGGAGAGATTCAAGGATCTACTCTAGTCCTGTCCACACCATGCTTTTGAGAATTGGACTTTGGTAGGATTCTTTTATGACTCCGTACCCACTAGATTACGTCAGTTTGTCGAAATGATAGCTCAAGTAGAATTTATGACTAAAAGTCCGGAGGGGGCATTCAATTTTTTTGACACCATATCTGACAGTTCTCAGATGTGGGACTCAGCCTCCCCTACCATTGTTGAAGTCAAACCATCTACTTCCCAAGGGGGTAAGTATGTCTTGAAAGATGATGATGACCTAAGAGAAAAAATGTCCACCCTGTCTCGAAAGCTTGAAGCTTTAGAGATGAAAAAGGTTCATCAAGTTGATGTTGGCCCTCTCACGGAACAAGTGTGTGGGATTTGTGCACTGACAGGACACCCTACTGGGGAGTGTCTAACCATTCTGGTATTCAAGGAAGTTTTGTTGGAACAAACAAATGTCATTTTTAAGTTCAACAAGCCTTACTCCAACCCGTACTCTGAAACATACAATCTAGGGTGGCGAAACCACCCAACCTTCAGTTGGAAAAACACACAACCAACTCCCATGAATCAACAACAAGGTTCACACCCACCACCTCAAGGACCTCCCACATATCAACCATAACAACCACCACAAAGAGGAGCCTTGAGGACACACTAAATCCGTTCATGCAATGCCAAATGAACTACAACAATAATTCCACTCAGGCATTCACTGATTTTAAAACACAGACCACTCAATCTTTCAAGGATCTTAAAAGCAACATCCAAAAGTTGACCCATTACATGACCACACATGACAAGGGCAAGTTTCTTGCCTAACCAAAACCACCACAAGGCCAATTTAAGGTGGAAAAACCCGCAATCATGGAAACTCCATAAGACCAAGCCCAAGTTGTCACTACACTGAGGAGCGGCAAAGTGATTGATAAGATTATTGGGGATATGCTAATTCCCAAACCAGAACCTGAGTCAATCCTAGTTAACTCACCAGTTGAGCTTGAACTAGTTGAACCTGAGATAGTGGAGCCTGAACTTGTAAATGAGGAGGAGCCTGAACGTGTGATTGAATAAGATTCAGAACCATCAAAAGAAAAGGGACCATCGTGTCCTATTCCTACTCCTTTTCCACATAGACTCATATCAAAACTGCACAGAAGTTGAATAATCAGCCTGAAATTTATGAGCTTTTTAAGCATGTAAAATCAACATCCCACTTCTGGATGCAATCAGATAGGTTCCATCTTATGCCATGTTTTTGAAAGACTTGTGCATAGTCAAAAAAAGCTAGAATGTTCAAAAAAGAGCCTTGTTGACAGAACATGTCAGTGCCTTATTTCAATATAAAACCCCTCCAAAATACAAAGATTCAGGGTGTCCGACTGTGTCGTGTGTCATTGGAAATTTCAGAATCGAACAAACACTATTAGACCTTGTAGTAAGTGTCAATCTGCTCCCATTCTCTATTTACCAGCAGTTGGATTTAGGAGAACTCAAACCCACAAGTGTCACACTTTAGTTGGCAGACAGATCTGTCAAAATTCCTAGGGGTATTGTTGAAGATGTACTTGTCCAAGTGGACAACTTTACATTCCCTGTTGACTTCATTATCCTCGATACTCAGCCAACAAAGCATTTAGAGAACTCAATTCTCGTAATTCTTGGTCAACCTTTCCTAGCAACTTCAAATGCACTAATCAATTGCAATAATGGGGTCATGAAATTAACCTTTGGGAATATGACTCTTGAGTTGAATATTTTTAATGTTGTCAAACACCCAGGAGAAGACGAATAAGAGAGAAAAATAAATTCCATTGAGTCGTTGGTTCAGGACCATCTGAATAACATATTCTGTGAAAATTCAACTGAATCCTTTCTACCAGAATCTATCACATTTGAGACAACAGATGATGATCCAAACAATTACCCGACTCATGCTGTTGATACATGGACCCCCAAATTCGAGGAACTTTCACCAAGTGGCACAAAGCCGCTTTCATCAAGTGTCAAGCCACCAAAGCCTAAATTGAAACCTCTTCCATCTAACCACAAATATGCATTCCTAGGAGAGGATGAGTCATACCTAGTGGTAATTTCATCTAAGCCCATAGACTTGCAAGAGTTTAAACTGATTGAAATTCTTAAAAGTCATAAAAGCACCATTGGGTGGACCATTACTAACTTGAAAGGTATAAGCCTGCTGATCTGCAATCATGCCATATACCTGGAAGAGGATTCAAAACCATCTCGTCAAATGCAGCGAAGACTGAACCCTCACATGAAGGAAGTTGTAAAAATAGAAGTGCTTGAACTCTTTGATGCATGGATGATCTTTTCCATCCCCAATAGCAAATGGGTTAGTCCAACCCAAGTTGTGCCCAAAAATTCTGGGGTCACAGTGGTCAGGAATGAAGCCAATGAACTAGTACCAACTCAAGTCGTCACAGGATGACGGATTTGTATTGACTATCGAAAACTTAATTTGGTGACTAAGAAATACCATTTCCCTCTTCCCTTTCTGGACCAAGTTCTAGAGAGAATTGCAGGCCATGAATTTTACTATTTCCTGTATGGGTATTCTGGGTACAATCAAATTGATATAACACTCAATGATTAGGAGAAAACCACATTCACATGCCCCTTTGGCACTTTTGCATTCAAAAAGATGCCATTCAGACTTTGTAACATTCCTGCAACATTCCAAATATGCATGCTGAGTCTGTTTAGTGACATGATTGATAAGTTTTTGAAAGTGTTCATGGATGACTTCTCTGTCTATGGTGACTCATTTGATTTGTGTCTGGCCAATCTACAAAAGGTGCTGATAAGGTGTCAGGAAGCCAATCTGGTGATTAATTGGGAGAAATGTCATTTCATGGTAACACAAGACTTTGTCTTAGGTTACATTGTGTTGTCTGAGGGCATGAAAGTTGACAAGGCAAAAAAAGATCTGATTGGGAATTTGTCTGATCCCAGGACTATAAAGGATGTTCGATCATTCTTAAGACATGCAGGCTTTTACAGGAGATTCATAAAGGATTTTAGTACCATAGAAAAACCCATGTGTTATCACATGAGTTAGGACATAATCTTTGATTGGAGTGAAGCATGCCAACAAGCTTTTGATAAGCTTAAAGGCATGTTAATTTCTGCCCTAATAATGAAGCCCCCTGATTGGACACTGCCCTTTGAGCTAATGTGTGATGCAAGTGATTATGCTGTAGGTGCTGTATTAGGACAAAAAAAAGATAAGAAACCACATGTCATTTACTATGCAAGTAAAACTTTGAATGATGCTCAATTGAATTATTCAACAACTGAAAAAGAATTGTTTGTTGTAGTTTTTGCTTTGGAAAAGTTTTGTCTTTATCTTGTTGGATCTTCTGTTATTGTGTTCACTGACCATGCAGCATTAAAATTTTTGCTCACAAAGAAGGATGTCAAGCCTAGGTTCTTCAGATGGATACTCTTACTCCAAGAGTTTGACCTGGTCAATAAGGACAAAGGGTGTTGAGAATGTGGTGGCAGACCATTTGTCCAAATTAACTTATGAATTTCACGAGGATGGACTGCCAATCAATGAAAAATTCCCCGATAAACAACTATTCATAATTGATAAAACCCTATGGTATGCCAATGTTTCTAATTTCCTTGCTATTGGAACACTCCCTCCGTCATTCTCCCACATGGACAAAAAGAAATTTATGAGGGAGGTTTACAACTTCTTTTGGGAAGATCCACACTTATTCAAGTATTGTAAGGATCAGGTCATAAGACTCTGCATTCCCACTCATGAAAGCAGACAGGTAATATCATTTTGCCATTCTAAAGCATGTGGTGACCACTTCTCCTCAAGGAAAATCGCTGCAAAAATCTTGTAGCATGGATTTTACTAGCACACACTTTTCAAAGATGTCCATGCCTTTTATTTAATTTGCAATAGATGCAAAAGGTTGGGAAACATTTCAAAAAGAAACATGATGCCCTTAAACCCCGATTCTTGTGATTAAACTTTTTGACTATTGGGGCATTGAGTTTAGGGGACCATTCCCCCTTCCTTTGGTTATTTATACATCCTAGTGGCTGTAGACTATGTATCCAAATGGGTTGAAGCAATTTCATGCCGAAATAATGATCACGAAACGGTGATCAAATTTCTAAAAGAAAACATTTTGTCCTGGTTTGAAGTTCCTAACTCAATCATAAGTGATGTGGAGCTCATTTTTGCAATCGCCCTTTCTGGAATTTGCCAAAAAAATATTTAATTTTTCACAAAATTGCAACCTCTTATTATCCATAGACTAGTGGACAGGCTAAATTGGCTAATCAGGAGATCAAATTAATTTTGAAAAAAATGGTAAATCTAGACCGCAAAGATTGGTCATCAAGACTAACTGATGCACCCTGGGCATATCCCACTGCTTTTAAAACAATTTTGGGCATGTATCCCTATCAATTAGTCTATGAAAGCCTTGTCACCTACCTATGGAATTGGAGCATAGGGCATACTGGGCCATTAAAGCAAAGAACTTTGACTTGGGCGGGGACAGACTTTCAAGAAAACTGCAAATTAATGAACTAGAGGAATTGAGAAATGAAGCATATGAGAATGCGAAAATTGCAAAATCCAGTATGAAAAATTTTCATGACAAAAACATTGTGCGGAAGTCTTTTGAACCTTCTAAAAAAGTCTTGTTGTTTAATTAAAGACTCTGCCACTTTCCTGGTAAGTTAAGATCAAGATGGACAAGACCTTATATTGCCAAAAAGGTGTTTAGACACGGAGCAGTAGAAGTGCAAAACCCATTGAACAGTAATATCTTTAAAGTTAATGGCCAGCGGTTGAAACCATTTTTGGAGGATTGTGTTAAAAATGTGGAAACCATTCTTTTAATGGACCCAGAAAATCCCTCTGAGATTTGCATCTGCCAACACAATAAGGGGTCAAGTCAGGAAAAACCCAATCAAAATCAACCCGAGCAAACGCTTTTATAAGGCATCCCCCCTTTTTCTCTTTTTCCCACCGCCTTTCCTTTGTCTCTCTTCTTCTTCTTCTTTCTTTACTGTTAATGATCCTCTGTAACCACAACCCAACTCCCAACAGTACCATGACCATATTACCCGAAGACCCAATCCTTTGTCTCATGATCTGCATGTGTTTACTCTATTTGTATATGGCTCTTGTTCTTCTATCTGCACTCAAAAATCAAGGGTTTTCATCCTAGCAAAAACCCAGATCTACGTAGAGATGATTAATTTGTGTATTTTGCTTGTAGGTTTTTGGCAGATGAACATATCTTTACATTTCAACCAAATCTACAAGCTCAACATATCGATAAATTTGAAACATTGGGGACAATGTTCAGCTTAGGTTGGGGGGTGAGAAAAGTTCGAATTTTGTGTTCGTAATTATTTTTTTTTGCTGTAGTTGTCGCTATTTTTGATTATATTGTGTACCTTGCCTTGTATTTTGGATAAATTAATGATTCTTTTTGTGAGTCAGCTTTAATCGTCTTTGTGACTGGCAGACATTAAATAACCAGATAGTGAGTCTTAAAGCATAGAAAGCATGGATGTTAAAATTTGTTGGTTTAGACTAAGAGTTTTACGCACTTTTCCATCTGATGTGCATATTGTGATCATGAGAAAAACAATACTGGTAAGAAATAATGAGATCCGAGAAGAGCAAAAGAAACCCCTTTGTGGCAGAAGCACTTTTGCTAAACGCCATCGTGCCAAAAGGATTGGTGCATGTAAACAGTGTCCAAGATCAAGCATAGCTTGCTCAATCTGGAAGTTTCCAATTATGCATGAAACTGTAGGATTCCAAGGATCTTTGTACTTGAGAGGGGCTTTGTTCTAAATAATAGCATTAGCCCGTTCAGTCAAATATGCTATTTTCTATACATTGATCCTTCTTTTCACTGTGCAAAATACTTTTAAAAATTTGGCATAGGATGTGACTTGCTTGATTACACCCAACTCGGGGTTGTTAATCTTTACATGCTTAAACAACTCAAAGATTTCATCATGATTATTCAATGATTGAGGCTTCTTGACCCTTTGATGAAAAGGTAATCGAACAAAACTTGAATTTTCTTTTTCATTTGGCAATTTTGGTTCCTTTTCAATCATAAGTCCAGGCTCAATTGGTTAATTTACAAGGACTGACTCAGCTATTGGCTCAAGAGTTTTGGCTTTAATGGTCTTGTCAATCATGTTACCACTTCTTAGTGTGATAATTACTTGGACTTGAGTAAAAGAAGGATCAGAAGACACAACATTAGCCTGGTTTTGACCCTATGGAGGTTAAGGTTGAGATGGGAATTTCCCATTCTTTATTGTGCTCAAAGACTAGATTAATTTTGCTAAATGACTCTTGATATCCTCAACATTCTATGAAGTTTGAGCTTTGAAATCATTAAATGCATGGGTGGTTTGGATATTATAACTAATTTGAATCTGAATGAACTGTTCATGGTATCCTCTAAACTCATTTTATATGAGGGTTGATAAGGTTGATATTGTTGCTGAGTTTGGGCTTGTGACGAAGGTGGAGCTGGTGGTTGACTCATGAGTTGTGTATTTTTCAAACTGAAATTCAGGTGATTCCGCCACCCTAGGTAATAGGTGTAAGAATATGGGTTAGAATAAGGCTTTTTAAAATTTGAAATGACATTGGTTTGTTCCATCAAGGCCTCTTTGGATGCTAGAATGTTGGGATATTCCCCTGTGGGATGTCTTGATAATGCACTAATTCCACATAATTGCTCAGTGATAGACACAACAAAAACTTCCTTTGTTTTTTTTTTTTCCATTTATAGGGCTTCAAGCTTCCGAGAAAAGGTAGTCATTCTAGCCCTTAGGTCATCATTTTCTTTTAACACATATTTTCCTCCTTGGGATGAAGATGGATTGGTTTAAACAATATTTGGTTAGGCTGAGTTCGTCATTTGGGAACTCTCACAAATACTATCCAAAAACTCGAATGCCTTATCGGGGCTTTTACCCATGAATTCCCCCTTAGGCCATCATTTCAACAAACTGACACATTGCGGATGGGATGGCATCATAGAAAAAACCAACTAACATCCAACTTTCAAATGCATGATATTGGCAAGCTTGGAGAAGATCCTAAAATCTCTTCCAACATGATAAAAAGTTTCTTCTTTTTTTACAGAAAAATTAATGATTTGACATCTCAATGCATTAGTGTGGTGCACAGGAATAAAGTTTTTGAAAAATTTGGTTTGCAAAACTTGTCAACTTAAAATAGATTGAGCTTTTAAAGAATTTAGCTACTATTTAGCCTTATCCTTTGGAGAGAAAGGAGAAAGTTTCAGCTGGGCCATCTCAGAATTATCTTGCAAAGCCCCACATACTTCCTCAAATTATTTCATATACAAATGCCGGTTTTCAGACTCCAGACCATGAAATTGTGGTAAAAGTTGTGTTTTCCCAGCATTAATGTTGAAATTTGGAGCATTAGTGGGAAAAAAAAACATGATGGTACCCTATTGCGTGTCAAGTGCAAGTATTATCTTAAAGGTCGGACATTCTGAAGTACCTCTTGTTCCCTTTGATTATTATTAGCGATGCTTAACTCTAAAGAGTCTGATGATGCTTGTGATGATGAAGATGACAAAGATGAAGGACTAGATTGATTTATAGATCCTACTAATGACTTAATAGACATAAATAATGAAGATATGACAAACAGTGTATACATGATTAGTAGTTAAAATTAGCATCTTACTATGCCTTTTTAAGACTAATTATGCTTCGATGGAGTTTCAATTATGGCATTTTAGGAGAAATATTGAACAAGGACCTAAAGTCGATGAATATCAAACTTTCATGCAACAATCGCATCTTATGGAATAAAAGAAGATAAGTTCGCAATAAGGCAAGAACATTTGAACACCAATCCACGTTCAAAAGTCCTCTTGAATTATTGGAGGACCAGAATGATGAGATAATGATACATGTTGTGTTGTAGCTTAGAAGAAAAACAAAGAGGTACTTGAGTACCATGTTCGAACGCCAACTAACGTTTGAGCGTTGACTTGAATCAATTGAGGACTCCCTAGAAGAGTGTGCTAAAGTATATTGCGCGTGAAAGTTGCTCTCCTAGAAGAACAAAGGCCATTTGAGTGGGAAGTTTAAACCCCATCCAGCGTTCAAACATCCATCAAAGAAGACAGGAAACCATGTTCGAACGCCAAGTAACGTTCCAACGCCCATCAAAGAAGACAGGAGACCACGTTCGAACACTAACTAATGTTCTAATGCTGTCCCCAGACGGGCTGCAGAGTGGTTGATTTTCTATCTAAACATTGGAGCTTTCACATGGACTTTGAAGACCTTGGACTATGAATGCTCCCATTATGGGAGCTTAAAAGGAGAGAAAACAATTTAGGAGTTAATATTACACTTAGACTTACATTTATAGTCTTACATAGAGAGAGATAGAAGGAGATACATTATTAGTTTCATTTGCTTCCATTGTTTGAGCTTCCTTCTTCTCTTAGAGGAGTGAAACTCTTCCACTTTTCTAGAGCTTTACCTAAGCCATGAAGGGTGGAATGTGATTCACTCATTCTTTGCTGAAGATCGGCTCTTTGTGTAGTGTGTTTTACTTTGTAACTCCTCTACTTGGAGGGATGAGCATCACTCACTTTTTGTAGCTTTACCAAAGCCATGAAGAGTGAGTAATTTTTCATTCACTCTTTAGTAAGAGGTGATGAACATGTATAAATTATCCAGAAGTTATATTTGTGCATTTCGTTTATGCTTAATGCTTTATATTACACTTGCTTATTGAATGATTGAATGCATCTAGCAAAGCTAAGGTACTTTGAACAACTGTGGGTGTTTTCTGTGACGAAGATGACCCTTGCATAGAAAAACTCATTGGTTCTTGGCAAGTAACCCGTCTAGATCTTCATGACTACATTTCAATATTCACCATTATTGTGCTTCATTTAAAGAATGGAATACTAACGCAATGGTTGAATGGCTTGTAGAGACATTTGCTTGTTTGTAGACGGGTTGAGTTTCGGCACAAACAATTCTTGTAAACCTCTACAAAGACATCAGAACTATGCTCTTAATTCTCACAATCCATCTTTATCTTCTGATTAACTTTATGTTGACACAGGGGTTAATTGAGTTATCAAGCACAAGTATAATAAACCGGATCATTAACTACATATTCAGATGCTCTAGCTAAAGGGTGACTGTTACATTTGATAATTTATTATATTTTGTCTAGACATACCCCTTGAAAAGAATCTTATATTATGTCCAGGAAATCTCATACCTTCAAATCTCAAGGATTTCAGTTACTTGGCCTCTGTCACTATTTACTTCGAAATACTAACAATAGTTCCTTGTGGATTCAACTTCGGACTTAATTGGATTATTATTACAGCTTAACTGCCAACACTTGGGTGTACACATTTCGGATCAAGTCAAGTTTTTGGTGCTGTTGCCAGGGAACCATAAAAAGTGTTTTTAAGAAAAAGGTGAAAAACCTTCATTTTTGTATATATATATTTACTGTGTATAATTTTATTTTATGTTTGAGGATGATCCTCACTTTCAAAATTTGCTAGCAGAATTTGTTGGGTATGTAAATCAATCTAAATCATCTTCATCTAGATCAATAGCATACTCTTTTGAGAATAGCATGGCAAATAATAGAAGAGAAGGGGAAGATCTTGTGAGAGAGGGGAAAGTTCCTAACATATGAACTTTGAGGGATTATTTCCATCCCACAAGGAACAATGACCCCTCTTATTTTGTCTTTCCAGGAAATGGGCCCCTCTTGTTTTGTCTTTCCAGGAAATGCGCCCCTCTTTAATGTAAAGACAGGGACAGTGCAGTTACTATCTCAATTTCATGAATTCGTAGCAGAAAACTCATATCTACATATAAAAATTTTTGGGGAGGTATGTGAAACATTTCAAGACAATTATGAGCTGGCGAAGTTAAAATTTTTCGTTTCTCTTTAAAGGAGAAAGCTAATCGATGGCTAAATTCTTTAAAAGTCCTTTCAATACTAACTAGTAGGCATTACTGAATGAATTTTTCAAAAAAAAATTTCCTCTACAATGCACCAATGCACTTCAAAGGCAAATCATGAAATATTTGGTTAAGAAAGGAGAAACATTTTACCAAAGTTGGGAGAGATTCAAGGATCTTCTCTAGTCCTGCCCACACCATACTTTTGAGAATTGGACTCTGGTAGGATTTTTCTATGAGTCCTTGCCCACTAGACTACGCTAGTTTGTCGAAATGATGGCTCAAGGAGAGTTCATGGGAAAAATTTTGGAGGAGGTATTCAATTTTTCTAACACTATATCTGATAGTTCTTAAATGTGGGACTCGGCCTCTCCTACCACTGTTGAAGCCAAACCATTTACTTCACAAGGGGGTATGTATGTCTTGAAAGATGATGATGACCTGAGAGCAATAATGATTGCCTTGTCTCGAATGATGGAAGCTGTCGAGATAAAAAAGGTGCATCAAGTTGATGTTGGCCCTCCTACAGAGCAAGCGGGTGAGATTTGTGCACTAATAGAACACCCTAATGGGGTATGTCCTACCATTTCGGCATTCAAAGAGGTCTTGTTGGAACAAACAAATGCAATTTCCAACTTCAACATGCCTTACTCCAACCCATATTCTGAAACATACAATCCAGGGTGGCAGAATCACCAGAACTTTAGCTAGAGGAACACACAACCAAATCCCATGGACCCACAACAAGGTTCACAACCACCACCTCAAGGACCTCCTGCATATCAACCATACCAACCACCACAAAAGAGGAGCCTTGAGGGCATACTGAATCTGTTCATGGAAAGCCAAATGAACTACAACAATAGTTCCACTCAGGCTTTTACTGATTTCAAAATCCAAACCACTCAATCTTTCAAGGATCTTAAAAGCCACATCCAAAAGTTAACCCAATCCATGACACATGAGAAGGGCAAGTTCCCTACCCAACCAAAACAATCGCAGGGCCAATTTCATTTGAGAAATCTTTCAATCATGGAAAACCAACACGACCAAGCCTAAGTTGTCACTACACTGAGAAGTGGCAAGGTGATTGACATGACCATTAGAGACATGCTAATTCCAAAGCCAAAACCTGAGTCAGTCCCAATCAATGCACTAGTAAAGCCTAAACTTGTGATTGAAGAAGAGTCTCAACCTATGATTGAACAAGAACTATAACCGTCAAAGGAAAAAGAACCTTTTTGTCCTATTCCTGCTTCTTTTCCTCATAGACTCAAAACAGTACAAAAGTTGAATAAACAGCCAGAAATTTATGAACTTTTTAAGCAAGGAAAGATCAATATCCCACTTCTAGATACAATCAAACAGGTTCCATCTTATGTCAAGTTTCTAAAAGACTTGTGCACAGTAAAAAGAAGCCAAAATTTCTAAAAAAGAGCCTTCTTGATAGAACAAGTCAGTGCCCTACTTTAACACAAAGCCCCTCCAAAATACAAGGATTTGGGGTCTCCAACTGTGGCATGTGTCAATGAAAACTTCATAATAGAACAAGCACTGTTAGATCTTAGAGCCAGTATCAATTTGCTTCCTTTCTTTGTCTACTAATAGTTGGGTCTGGGTGAACTAAAATCCACTTGTGTCACACTCTAGTTGGCATACAGATCTGTCAAAAGTTATAGGGGCATTGTTAAAGATGTATTTGTCCAAGTGGACAATTTTGTCTTCCCTGTTGACTTCATTGTTCTAGATACTCATCCAGCAATGCATTTAGAGATTGAAATTCCCGTCATTCTTGGTTGACCCTTCCTTCAAAGTTTAAATGCACTAATAAGTTGCAGGAATGGAGTCATAAAATTAACTTTTGGGAATATGACTCTTGAGCTAAATATTTTCAATATTGCCAAACACCCAGGAGAGGACAAAGAAGTGAGGGAGATAAATCTCATTGAGTCTCTAATACATGAACATTTAAATAAACACATTTTGTGAAAACTCTATTGAATCTTCTATGTTGGAGTCTATCACATCTTAGACAACAGATGATGATCAAAATCCAAAGAATTGTTATGCTCACGTTGTTGGGACATGGGGCCCTAAATTCGAAGAAATCTCACCAAGTAGCATAAAGCCACTCTCAATAAGTGTCAAGCCACCAAAGCCTGAACTAAAAACTCTCGCATCTAATGTCAAATATGCATTCTTAGGGGAGAACGAGTCATACCCAGTGGTTTTTTCAGCTAAGCTTATAGATTTGCAAGAGTATAAGATGATTAAAGTTCTTAGACACTATAAAAGCACCATTTGGTGGACCATCACTGACTTGAAAGGTATAAGCCCATTAATCTACAATCATGCTAAATACCTTGAAGTGGATGCAAAACCCTCTCATCAAATGCAACAATGACTGAACCCTCACATGAAGGAAGTTGTGAGAACTGAGGTGCTTAAGCTCTTAGATGCAGGGATACTTTTTCCCATCTCTGATAGCAAATGGGTTGGCAAAACCCAAGTTATGCCCAAGAAGTTTGGGGTCACAGTAGTTAAAAATGATGCCAATGAACCAGTACCAACTCGAGTTATCACAGGATGACGGATGTGTACAGACTATATAAAACTTAATTTGGTAACTAGGAAAGACCATTTTTCTCTTCCCTTTCTTGGTCAAGTCATAAAAGGAATTGCAAGTCATGCATTATACTATTTCTTAGATGGGTATTCTGGGTATAATCAAATTGAGATAGCACTAGACGACCAGGAGAAAACAACATTTACATGCCCCTTTGGAGCCTTTGCATTCAAAAAGATGTCGTTTGGACTTTGTAATGCTCATGCAACATTTTGAAGGTGCATGCTGAGTTTGTTTAGTGACATGGTTGAGAAATTTTTAGAAGTGTTCATGGATGACTTCTCTGTATATAGTGACTTGTTTGATTTGTGTCTGACCAACCTGGAGAAGGTGTTGATAAGATGCAAGGAAGCCAATCTAGAGCTCATTTGGGAGAAATATCATTTCATGGTAACACAAGGCATTTACTTGGGTCACATTGTCTCATCTGAAGGCATGAAAGTTGACAAGGCAAAAATAGATCTAATTGAAAATTTGCCCCCTCCCAAGACTGTTAAGGATGTCCGATCATTCCTAAGACATGCAAGGTTCTATAGGAGATTCATAAAAGACTTTAGTACCATATTTAAACCGATGTGTCATCTCCTAAGTCAGGACGTAATTTTTGTGTGGAGTGAAACATGCCATAAAGCTTTTGACAAGCTTAAAGACATGTTAATTTCTACTCCAATAATGCAACACCCTGACTGAACTCTACTATTTGAACTAATGTGTGATCCAAGTGATTATGCTATAGGCCCTGTGTTGGGGTCAAAGAAACGATAAGAAACCCTATGTGCTCTACTATGCAAGCAAAACTTTGAATGAAGCTCAAATGAATTACTCTACAACTAAAAAAGAATTGCTTGATGTAGTTTTTGCTCTGAAAAAATTTTGCTCTTATCTTGTTGGTTCATTTGTTATTATATTCACTGACCATGTAGCATTGAAAGTTTTGATCACAAATAAGGATGGCATGCCATAGCTCTTAAGATGGATACTCTTATCACAAGAGTTTGATTTGATCATTAAGGATAAGAAAGGTTTTGAGAATGTGGTGGCAAATCATTTGTCCAGGTTAATGTATGAATTTCATGAAGAGGGACTGCCAATCAATGGGAATTTTCTCGATGAACAACTGTTCATAATTGAGGAGACACCATGGTACACTGATATTGCTAACTTTCTTGCTACTGGTATGCTTCCTCCTTCTTTTACAATGATGGATAAGAAGAAAGTTCTGAGGGAGGTTCATAATTTCTTTTTCGAGGATCCATACATGTTTAAGTACTGTAAAGATTAAATCACAAGGCATTGCATCCTCGCTCATGAGAGTAGATAGGCAATATCATTTTGTCATTCTAAACCATGTGGTGTCCATTTCTCATAAAAAAAACGCTGCAAAAATTCTATAACATGGATTTTATTGGCCAACACTTTTCAAAGATATCCATGCCTTTTGTCTAACGTATGATAGATGCCAAAAGTTGGGAAGTATTTCTAAAAGAAACATGATGCCCTTAAATCTCATTCTGGTGATTGAAATTTTTTACTGTTGGGGCATCAATTTTATGGGACCATTTTCCCCTTCCTTTGGCTATCTATATATTTTAGTGGCCGTAGACTATGTGTCTAAATGGGTTAAAACAATTCCATGATGAAATAATGATCACCAAACAGTGATCAAAATTTTAAAAGAAAACATTTTGTCTTCGTTTGGAATTCCAAAATCTATCATAAGTGATGGGGGTGCTCATTTTTGCAATCATCCTTTCTGGAATTTGATGAAAAAGTACTTAATTTTTCACAGAATTGCAAGCCCATATCATCCACAGACTAGCGGATATGTTGAATTAGCCAATTGAGATATCAAACTAATTTTAATAAAAATGGTAAACTCGGACCACAAAGATTGGTCATCAAGACTAAGTGACGCACTCTGGGCATATCACATTACTTTTAAAACAATTTTGCGCACGTCTCCTTAACGATTAGTCTATGGCAAGCATTGTCACCTACTTGTGGAATTGGAACACAAAGCATACTGGGCCATTAAAGTAATAAACTTTGACTTGGACAAGGCTGGACTTGCAAGAAAACTTCATATTAATGAATTAGAGGAATTGAGAAATGAGGCATATGACAATGTAAAAATTGTAAAGGAAAGATTGAAAATATTTCATGATAAAAACCTAGTAAGGAAATCCTTTGCCCCTTTCCAAAATGTCTTGTTATTCAATTTAAGGCTTTGTCTATTTCCTGGTATGTTGAGGTCAAGGTGGACTGGGCCTTATATTGTCAAGCAAGTATTTGTACATGGAGTAGTAGAAGTGGAAAACCCACCAAATGGGAATATCTTTATTGTCAATTGTCAGCGTTTGAAACCATTTCTGGAAGACATTGTTAAAAATGTGGAAACTAATCTTTTAATGGATCCAGAATATTCCTCTGAGATTTGCGACTGCTGACACAAAAAACAGGGGTCAGGTCAGGAAAAAACCAACCCAACCCAACCCACTAGGGGGCCTTTATAAGGCCTCCACCCCTTTTTCCCCATCCAACGCTATCCCTCTCTCCTCTTTCTTTCTTCTTCTTCTTTTTCTTCTTCTTCATTTCCTCAGTTTTTTGCAAAATGAACCAGCCCCTACAAAACCCCATAGCCACACACTCAACAGACACAATCATCTGTTTCATGTTTTACATTTTGATTTATGGGTGTTCCACTCCTCTTCGCACTCACGGACAAGGGTTTCTAGCCCAGCAAAACCCAGATCTATGTAAAGATGATTAATTTGCGTATTTTGTTTGTAGGTTTCAGCAGATGAACAGATCTCTACCTTTCAACCTCATCTCCAAACTCCATACACTGATAAATTCGAAACATTGGGGACAATGTTCAGTTTAGGTTGGGGGTGAGAACTATAGTTCATAGTTTGTGCCCATAAAATTTTTTGTTGTTATTGTTGTTATTTCTTTTATCATATTGTGTACCTTGTCTCGTATGCTATATAAATTGATGATCATGTCTGTCAGTCAGCTTTAATTGTCTTTGTAACTAGTAGACGTTAAAGAACTAGATAGAGAGTCTTAAAGTTTAGCAAGCATGGATGGTAAAAATTTTGGTTTAGTCTGGGATTTTTACGCCCTTTTCCATCTTATGTGTATGCTGTGATCATGAGAAAAGAAAGATTGGTAAGAAAAATTGAAATCCGAGAAGAACAAGTGAAACCACTATGTTCTAGAAGCACTTTTGCTAAACGTCATCATGCCAAAAGACTTGGTGCCTGTAAACAATGTGACATGATCTTTGACGTGAAAGAATATAATCAGTGTTCTGAACCGATTTCCAATCGCGCACTTGATTGATTAGATTGGATAGTGAATGGCCTGAGTAAGGATTATTCTGAGACGCTATGTTACTTCAATCCTATGATTAGATGGTTTGTTAGACAAGAAATTGGGAGAGTCATTGACTGTTTGAATGACATCGAGTTAGGGCAAGAATCGGATTAGAGTGTTCTTAACAAACTTGTGGAAAACCATTTTATTTTTCAAGATAAAGGGTAATGGTCTGAACTTTCTTGTAAAAAGTGTAAATACTTTTTTTTTTAAATGTACAAACTCTTTTGATTGAAATTAAAAAGTGGGCAGAGTAAGGAATGTCCCAGAATACCAACCTAAAGCGTAGGTAAGGACTTATCCTGAGACTCCATGAATTTTTAGTTCAAAATTGTGTGTATAGCTTTCTTTTAATGTGTGTATATAAATGTGCATATAATTGCAATTTTTGATTTGGCGTTCGAACACCATTTAACGTTCGAATGATAGTTGCTCACTATACTTTGGCCTCTATAGGATATCAAAAGTACTGGGTGCTCTCCACTTTTGAATGTCAATCAACATTCGAACGTTGTATGCTTATAGTACTTTGGCTTCTACAGGGACCCAAAAAGTACTAGGATCTCCAACTGTTCAAATGCTTTGATGAGAATGTTTGAACTAGAATCCCACGTTCGAATGCCAAACTCACATGCAAAAATTTGATGCTTACAGTTCTTTGGCCTCTAACAAAACTCAAAAGTACTATGAGCTCTCCACATTCAAAGGCCAAGTTAACGTTCAAATCATCAATTTAAAATCCTTCTACAAATGTTCGAACGTTAACTCCTAGCCTATAAATACCTGGTTCATCTTCTTCATTGCAAATCACCCAAAACCCTTAAAAACCCCCCAAAACCATCGACGACCTTCCACTTCGCAACCCTTAAAACTCCATCCATTTCCAAATTTTACCCAAAATCCACCATCCTAAAAACATTCCCACCTCATTCCTCACCTCTTCACCAAGAAATCCAAACTCTTCAAGCCCTAAATCCTACAAACTCATAATCATGCCCCCAAGGAGGAGGGAGGTCAATCAAGAGCCCAATTTTGTTGAAGAGGTGATCAAGGAGCGGGAGGGGAGGCCACCCATTGTCCAGAGATGTGATAAAACCCATTTCCCCAACGCTGAAAAGGTAAATAGATATGAACACTTCTACCAAGCTGAAGCTAATGTTTGCAAATGCTCCATTGAGTTGCTCGATTTTGTTGAGTTGGGGATTTATGCCAACACAAAGGAGAGGGGTTGGAACATGTATTTGAGGAACGGTGGAGAGGTCGTGAAGGAGTTGGTGCGGGAGTACTACCCCAACACCAAGATTGTCAATGGGGTGATCAAGACCTATGTGAGGGGGACCCACATCGATGTTGATATGGACTATATTATGGAGATGTGGGCGGTACCAAGGGTACTAAGGCCTAGCTACCCCCTGAGAAAGAGAGTTGGCATGGATGTTGTGGGGACGGAGTTGATGGGCTTGGCCACATTTTCTTGGGTGGGTCAGAGATTTTTTTGGCAAAGTGAGTTGACTGACAAATATAAGATGTTGAATTTGATTGCCATCTCCAACCTTGCCCTGATCGGACAGAAAAATGAAATACTTATGGAGATGGCCCGATTGTTATACATAATTAGAAGGGGCCAAAGCATAGACTTTCCCACATTCATCTTGACAGAGATGATGAAGGGGTGTTATGTGAATAGAAATTCGCTCCCTTTCGGCACCCTTGTGATGGAGATGTGCTCAGACTACGGAGTTAGGATGACTCCAGATATGGCAATATAGAAGCCGATGGGGCCATTGAACAAGGCTTCCTTCTGAAGGAGCCAAGGTCACAGTAGTGGCCCAATGACAAGACAAGAGCTGCCACATGCCCGAGGGACCAATAAGGTGCAGGATGCCTTGGAAGAGGAGGAGGAGGAGAGATAGGTCAAGGCAGAGACACAGGCCCAAGAAGAGATAGGTCCTAGCACCAGCACCTGATGGTCGCAGCAAGAGATTATACTTGGCATCGAGGCCAAGCAAGCTGAGATTCTTCAACAGTAGGAGGAGAATCTCAGCTATTTGAGGGGTGGAGCTAGAGGACTATATGGTGGAGCTAAAGAGACGAGGGATTGAGAGAGAGATTTCTATAGGTAATGATTGTGCGTGTTACTTCTTTTGTGGATGATTTGAATCCTTTTCTAAAACGATGATATTTTATGAAATGAATGGTTCAATTGTATCACTTTTATATTTTTAAATGCATGTGTATACTTAACATTATAGTGTTATTTGTCAATGAATGATGGAACAAATATGAATATTCAGACTGTTTGTTAAACTAACTAATCACATGATCGGTTTGACACCTCACTTAGCAACCTAGACTTAAAACCACATGTCTTGGAAAAATGGTATTTTCTCTATACTCAATTCTCAAATGTTCATTGGTATTTGTTATTCTTAAGATACAAATGACTAGACTCAAAAATGGAATTGATATATAAACAACATTCCTTGAAAAACCTGACATAACCAATGGAGATAATGAAGAATACCATGGTAAGTTTCGAGCCTTGCGATGCTTTTGAGAGGATATCAACATTTACTCAAGTAAAGATTTTCGCTGTCTATCCTTGAAAAATCTCATTAAACTTGCTTTGATTGACACAACTATAGCAATCTATAGACATATCCCGCAAAGAATTTCTTCATTTGACACATATGTATGCACATACTTGAGAAAGGAACTTAGGCCATCTTTTATTTAATTTTGAGTCTTAACCATTTCTTTTACAAAATTATATCCCTAATTAGCCGTGATTAAGCTTTTAATGTATGATCTCTTTTTCAAGTAGCCCATATGATAACCAAGCCATAGGAAAATATACTTGACATACCTTTGCTATCTAATTTTCTTATACCCTTTTATAAATAAGTATGATACAAAAAGCAAAGAAAGGGAAAAGACGATGGTGGCTACTGTTCAATGAAAGAAAATTTGGTGGAAATAACTGAAAAAAGAAAAGAGACAAAAAAACAGAAAATGGCCAAGAAAGTGAAAAATGAGAAAAATGAAAGAAAGAAATACCATATAGGCAAAATTTTGAAAAGCTAGAAAGGGGTGTGCTACACTACATAAAGAAAGGATAGCTTTTGAATGCCATTGACGTCGTTTTGTTAGTCACTAACCTCTGGCCACATTACAAGCTATAAAAAGCCCTAATTGATCTCAAATCTGATGCATATGTAGGTCGTCAACCAAAAGTTGGGGTATGTTAAA
This sequence comes from Ilex paraguariensis, assembly GCA_963454935.2. Taxonomy (NCBI): domain Eukaryota; kingdom Viridiplantae; phylum Streptophyta; class Magnoliopsida; order Aquifoliales; family Aquifoliaceae; genus Ilex; species Ilex paraguariensis. The sequence goes on along the minus strand of CAUOFW020001030.1, from coordinate 11,393 downwards.
TAGTATTTCTTTATTTGCATCAGTATTCTTCCATGAGATTTTGCCAAACATGATTAGTCTGTTCCATAGATTTCACTCCCGTACTAATTGTGCATGTGAATTCTCAATTAACCTTCTTCTAATCACATGCCCTTGGAGAGACAAGTCATTATAATCAGAGGGAATTTTTGCTAAGAACATTCTAAGAGAGGTTTGTAAAATCAAAGCTATCCATGGAAGGTGGTAAAGTGGAATGTTTGTTATATAACAATTCTTGTTGCCAGAATGATCATTCCTACTACACAGGAAATTCCAAAATCCAATGTGACAAATGCTAATTTTTGTATAGAATAAGTACCAATGAAAGAGAAGTGTGTGGGATATAAGTCGGAATTGAGGGTTAAGTGTCCCAACGACTATGGTGCTAACTCACATTAATTAGCAATCTCACATACACATCTGTTCGACTGATGTTTGTGGGTAGCTTCACTGAAAACCCTCAAGAGACAACACTTGTCTTCTAGGGGAAACATAGGGGTTCAACGGCTTTTTATATACACTAAATGCAACCGAATGACCCACAAAAATTAACATATTACTATGCCTTTTTAAGACTAATTATGATTCGATGGAGTTTCAATGATGGCATTTTAGGAGAAATATTGAACAAGGGCTTAAATTCAATGCATATCAAACTTTCATGCAACAACAACATGTTCTGAAAGAAAAGAGGAGAAGTTTGAAACAAGGCAAGAACGTTCAAATGCCAATCCATGTTCAAACGTCCTCTTGAATTATTGGAGGACCAAAATGCTGAGATAATAATACATAGCTTGTTGTAGCTTAGAAGAAAAATGAAGAGGTACTTGAGTAGCACGTTCGAATGCCAACTAACATTTGAACGTTGGCTTGAATCAATTAAGGACTCCCTGGAAGAGTGTCCTATGGTATATGGCACATGGAAGTTCTTCTCCCAGAAGAACAAAGGCCACTTGAGTGGGAAGTTTAAACCCCATCCAGCATTTGAATGCCAATCAAAGAAGATAGGAAACCAGGTTTGAATGCCAACTAACATTCGAACGCCCATCAAAGAAGATAGGAGACTATGTTTGAATGACAACTAACATTTGAACGTTGTCCCCAGACAGGCTGTAGAGTGGTTGATTTTCTACTTAGACATTGGAGCTTTCACATGAATTTGAAGACCTTGCACTATTCTTTCACACACCCTTGCCCTCTACTTCTTGCCCATAAATACTCCCATTGTTGGTGTTTAAAAGGAGAGAAAAAATTGTAGGAGTTAGGCTTAGACTTAGACTTACATTCATAGTCTTACATAGAGAGAAAGGAGGAGATATATCATCTTTTGGTTGAGGTGGAAACCCTCCAAAAATGACTAGCTTTCTTTTACTTTCATTATTAGTTTCATTTGCTTCCATTTTTTGAGCTTCCTTCTTCCCGTAGAGGAGTGAAATTCTTTGACTTTTCTAGAGCTTTACCAAAGCCGTGAAGGGTGGAATGTGATTCACTCATTCTTCGTCAAAGATTGGCTTCTTGTGTAGTGTGTTTTACTTTGTAACTCCTCTACTTGGAGGAATGAGAGGTGATGGACATGTATAAATCATGTAAGAGGTGATGGACATGTATAAATCATCTGGAAGTTATATTTGTTCATTTCGTTTATGCTTAATGCTTTATATTACACTTACTTATTGAATGATTGAATGCATCTGTCAAAGCTAATGTACTTTGTACAACCGTGGGTGCTTTCTATGACATAGACGACTCTTGCATTGAAAGATCCATTGCTTCTAGGCAAGTACCCTGACTAGATTTTCATGACTACATTTCAATCTGCACCATAATTGTGCTTCATTTAAAAAATGGAATACTAACGCAATGGTTGGATGCCTTGTAGAGACACTTGATTGTTTGTAGACGGGTTGAGTCTTAGCACAGATAATTCTTGTAAACCTCTACAAAGATATCGAAACCATGCTTTTAATTCTCACACTCCATCTTTATATTCTGATTAACTTCATGTTGACACGGGGGTTAATTCAATTATCAAGCACAAGTATAATAAACCGGATGATTAACTACATGTTCAGATCCTTGAGTTAAAGGGTGACTGTTACATTTGATAATTTATTATATTTTTTCTAGAAAATTCCCTTGGAAAGAATCTTATATTCTGTCTAGGAAATCCCATAACTTCAAATCTCAAAGGTTCTAATTACTTGGTCTCTGTCACTACTTACTTCGAAAGACCAACAATAGTTCCCTGTGGATTCGACTCTAGACTTAACTGGATTATTACTACAACTTGACCGTCTACACTTGGGTGTACACATTTCAGATCAAGTCAATACACATATTATACAAACTATAAAACTTCCCTGTTTGTTTTGAAATCACCATAACTCCTCGACAACGGATCCGAAAAGCTTGATTTGCCATAATTTATGTTATACACCCAAGTATAAGTGGTCAAAATGCAATATTTCTTGGTTAAGTCTGAGGTCGAATCCATAGGGAGCTAATTGTCAGGATTCAAAACAAAAATGGTAAAATTATCTCGGATGTAAGTTGCAATGGAATAACTTGTGGTGTGAGCTTAGAACTATCAAATAAATATTGAACTAAAACTTTGAAAAGACAATGGTAAAAGGTACTCTTCAGTTCGAGGATCCAATATGCATTATATTGTTTGCTTATGAAAATGCCACCTTACAATAATTAACTCCTATTTTAATGGAAAGTTAACGTATAGGTTTGATGTATATTGAACCATAACACATCAACTAATTAGGTTAGCCGAAAGGTCTTTGTACCATGCAATAATCAAATAACCCTAGTACACCCGAATGTGAATCATTCAAAAGGTTTATTGCTATTATTTAATCAACAGGTTGATGATTCAATGATGAAGGAATTCCAAATTATGTATTGAATCAAAAGCATTGGCTATGATGAGATTTGACTCGTCTATAACCAATTGTTGATTATTACATAAAGCCCAACTAGGTACACCATTGTTTCATGCATGAAGTGTGTAATCATCATAGATAGTATAGTATATAGCATTAAGCTTTGGTCGGTGTTCATAACCATGAGCATATTATAAATATCATCATCCATTACTTAAGGGAGGTATAAAAATTGATGCATAAATAAAATGTTGGCATTTTCATAACGTAAACAATATTACACATGCATTCACCCTTCACTAAAGAGTATAAATGGATTACTCACGCCTCATTGATACAGGCAAGCAAAAGGGGTGATATAATCCTAGTACAATTGAAAACGAAATACAACACGTCTTTCCTGGAGGAATAGCTGAAAACACTGGCACTCTTATTACCAGCTAATGCACAAAAGTGGGACAGGTTCAACCGTCCAGCTAGAAGGATAAACAAAAATATAGAAGTAGAGAATATTATGGTTGGACAGTGATTCTGCAGGGCCTCTCTCTTCCTTTCTTTCACTATTTCCTTCCCTCAAGCACTGAACTGAGATCTCCTAGATTTCCCTAAAAAATGGCTGAAACAGGACAAAGTTAAATAGTGACTAAATTCTTTAAAAGCCCAATCTATTCCTAGTTGCCAAGTTTTGCAAACTAATTTTTTTTAAAAAAAAAATTTTGGTGCATTGCACTAATGTATTGAAATGTCAAATCATGAATTTTTCTATAAAAGAAGGAAATTTTTTTTATCAATGTTGGGATAGATTTAAGGAGCTTGTCCACGCTTGCCCATATCATGCATTTGAGAGTTGGAATCTCGTAGGCTTTTCCTATAATGCCCTTCCATCTGCATTGAGTCAGTTTATTGAAATGATGGCCCAGGGAGAATTTATGAGTAATAATCCCAATGACGCATTCGAGTTCTTTGATTCCATTTATGAGAGTTCCTAAATGTGGGACTTCGCCTCTCCAAACATTGTTGACACCAAGCCATCTACATCATAAGGAGGGAAATATCTGTTACAAGAAGATGATGACCTAAGGGCTAGAATAGCTACTTTGTCCCGAAAGTTTGAAGTTTTAGAAATGAAAAAAATGAAGGAAATGTATGTAGTGTCTACCACTTAGTAGTCATGTGAAATATGTGCATTATCAGGACATCCCACGGGGGAATGTCTAGCCATTACTACATTCAAAGAGGTCTTGATGGAACAGTCCAATGCCATTTCCAACTTTAACAAGCTCTATTCCAATCCTTACTCTCAAACCTATAACCCAGGGTGGTGGAACAACCCAAATTTCAGTTGGAAAAACACATAACCTTTGAGTCAACTACAGGTCCACCTTCAGGTTAGCCCCAAACTCAGCAGTCAAACCAGCCATATCAACCCCCACACAAAAGGACTCTAGAGGACACCATGAACCAGTTCATTCAGAGTCAAAGGAATTTCAATACTCAGCATACCCATGCATTTAATGATTTCAAAGCACAAACTTTGCAGAGTATTGAAGATATCAAGAATCATCCAGCTAAATTGACCCAGTCCTAGAGTACATCAGAGAAGGAAATATTTCCATCTCAACCAAAACCCCCCACAGAGTCAAAACCAGGCTATTGTTGTGTCTTTTAAACCATCTCGGAGTCAGTTCCAACCAATTACCATACTCAGAAGTGGTAAGCTGATTGAAAAAATCATTAGAAACATGTTAATTCCTAAGCCAAAACCCGAGTGGATCCCAGTAAACGAACCAGTTCAAGTTGAACCTATAATTGAAAAGGAACTAAAACCCCTAAAGGAAAAAGTACATTTGTGTCCTATTCTGTTATCTTTTCCTAAAGTAGTCCAAAAACCTAAAACTCCAACCAATCATTCTAAAATATTCAAGTTGTTCAAGCAAGTAAACATTAACATCCCCCCCTGTTGGATGCTATCAAACAAGTCCCATCCTATGCCAAGTTTTGTAAAGACTTTTGCATAGTCAAAAGAAAGATCAATATACATAAAAGAGCATTCTTAACTGAGTAGGTTGTGCTATCATCCAACACAAGGCCCCTCTTAAGTACAAAGATCCTGGAAATCCAACAGTGTCATGCATAATCAAAAATTTTTGGATTGAGCAAGCTCTGCTTGATCTGGGAGCCAGTGTCAATTTGCTTCCATACTCGGTCTATAAACAGTTATGGTTGGGTGTGTCGAAACCCACCAATATCACATTGCAATTGGTAGACCAATCTGTGAAAACCCCACGAGGAGTTGTGGAGGATGTGTTAGTTCCAAGGCATTGATTAATTGTAGGAATTGAATCATCAAACTTTTATTTGGACGCATTACTGATTAACCCTAATTAAGGCATAATTTAATAGGTAAATTGTGTTAGTTGAATAAAGTTAAACTAGTCAAAATAAATCAAATTAGAATTAGTGTGTGAATAAAAGATAATGCATTAATTGTTATTTTTTCAGGATTTTGTGCGTAAAAGCTACAAACTACTGGGGAGCCAATTGCATTAAAGCTATAAACTACTGGGGTGCCAATTATCAAAGCTCAAAACAAAGGAGGATCAAAGAATTCAAGGCCACCTAACAAGATTTTCAAGTCCACCTAACAAGATTCAAAGTCACCTAACAAGATTTTCAAGTCCACCTAACAAGACTCTTCAAGTCCACCTAACAAGACTTTCACCCTCCTTTGTTGCCTATAAATACCACCCCTTAGGACTTGTAAAGCATTCATCTTTTGGTAGTGGAAAACCCTCCAAAAGTATTATTGCTTTCCTTATTGCTTATAGCTTTCTTTAAGTATTGCTTTCTTTTATTGTATTCTTGCTTCCTTTTAATTTATTGCTTTCTTTTACTTTAAGTATTGCTTTCTTTTATTGTGTTATTGCTCTTTTACTTCCATTGCTTGAGCTTCCTTCTTCCCTTAGAGGAGTGAAACTCTTCCACTTTTCTAGAGCTTTACCAAATCCGTGAAGGGTGGAACGTGATTCACTCATTCTTTGTCAAAGATCGGCTCCTTGTGTAAAATGTGTTATCTTGTAACTCCTCTACTTGGAGGGATGAGCATCACTCACTTTTCTAGTTTTAACAAAGCCATGAAGAGTGAGTAGTTTCTCATCAAATCTTTAGTAAGAGGTGGTTATCCGGAAGTTAAATTTATGCAATTCGTTTATGCTTAGCTTTAGTCTTTATTTTTTCATAATGTCTTCTCATCATATTGTTGTCTTTATTTTAAGCATGAATAGCTAAATCTCTTAGATGGCAAAACCAAGAGGAATCTCCACTTGGGTATACCATTTCAACTCATTCTCATCCCCTCTTTTAGAGTTCAATGGTTCGGTTTGACTGGGTTGAGGGTGGATAACTTGGTGAGTCTTTGATATTCCGTAGGCCTAGTCACGGTTTATGCTTAGATACTCACCAATCTTACCCTAGCTTCCCACGAATCAATCGTTCATTCATTCTCTATTGGAGGAGGGTTTCAAGTTGAGACGGTATTCCTATTGGAGTGACCTCTTGGATTTGCCAACATTTGTTTCTCATTTTACTAGCATCAAAACAACTTCACCAAACAACTTCCAACAATCAAAGATTTTACACTTTCTTTCTCCCAAAATCACCTCCCCTCGGTTTACTTCCTTCCCCATGAAAATGACCTTGGAATACCACCAAGTAAAACACGATCTGCGAAAGTCTCCTTGCGCTTGGGGAGCACTTTTTTTCACACATACTCACATTTGAAATCTCATTCATCCACCATTCTGTTGCCCTTTCTTTTGGCATCATCCCTACGAGAGTGACACTCCCCTTTATTCATATATATACATGCTAAAAGGTGATGTTTATAGGTTAGGAAACAACAAGAAAATTTGTCAAGCAATTACCATGGACTTGAATGTGTTTAACATGGCAAAACAACCCAAAGAAGAGGAAGTGATGAGTGAAGTAAATTGTGTTGAGTTGTTAGCTCAAAGTTTGTTTGAAAAAGAATGTATGAAGAAGGAGTCACATGCATTAGATTTTGTACATAATGATGAGTTTGTAGATATGTCAGTCATTGAAACATGGAGTCCTAAATTTGAAAAATTACTGCCTGTTGAACCCAAGTTTGTAAAGCCCAATATTGAAGTTTATTAAACCAAAATTGAAACCTTTCTCAACTGACTTGAAATATGTCTTATTGGGGGAGGATGGAACTGATCCAATGATAATATCTTCAAATTTGTCAGAAAATTCAACAAAAGAAGTTGGCTGAAGTCATAAAGAATCATAAAAGTGCAATTGGTTGGTCAATAACAGATATAAATGGAATAAGTCCTCTTCTATATACTCAATGCAAATACTTAGAAGAAGATTCTAAACCATCCCATCCCGACAGCCACAAAGAAGACTAAACCTGCATTTGAAAGAAATAGTTTGGGCTGAAGTGCTTAAACTGTTAGATGTTGATATTATATATCCTCTATCTCATAGTAAATGGGTCAGCCCCACACAGGTAGTGCCTAGAAAAGATAGTGTTACTGTTGTGACGCCCCTAAAACCAGGGGTCATTTGTTAACCGTTGACCATTCGTCAACCTACGGAAATACCCGTAGTTGTCACACAACTTGATGTCACGTTAATAACTTCTCCTTAACTGGAATTATAACTCACACGTGTATCCCGTGTACATTTTATCATTTAATCCAACCGTGGTCCAATGTACTACATTTCATACTCCATTATAGTTCATTTATATCATTGGGACCAAAGGACCCATAGTCCAAAAGCATGGCAAAGCGCTATTAAAATTTTAGATTTTTGGAAGGTATATCTGAATGCCTTACCGGTATGAGTTGCCCACTGGACCTCACCAAACCGGTACGCTTTACTGGTATGAATTGTCTACTGGACCTTGTCATACCAGTATGCCCTATTGGTATGCTCTGCAGAATTTTGCGTATTTTACTTGCTTTTCATTTCAAGCTCATGCCAACCTATATTACATCACATGTATAATGAAGATTTTCATTTAATACAAGGTCCATACACATTCTATTACATTCATTTCCTTAAATTTACATATCAAAACTAAGTTTTCATAATACTTGTACAAAAACTCAAATATAGCCACATTTAGGCTTTCTTCATACTTGAGGCCCCGAGTGAGAGCCTTCCGCCAACGTACCACCCGCACCTAAAATGTTTTTTTCCCTTAAAAGGGTGAGTCATGCTTAGTAGAGTATTTCCTACAGAGGCTACTCCCCCAACCTAAGTGCACATGAATGTCCATGCAACATTTATCAAGCAACAATCCAAAACAAGAACATAATATTCAATATTGGAATTTTAACAATGTCATGCCATGAATGAGATGAGACTCACTCTTGCCCTTTAATCCCGAGCCCTCTTTGGGTCCCACAACACAATACTATACCAATGTGTAATAAATCTGTCATTGATGTTACACATCAAGGATAATTTTATTATTTTTTTTATAAAACAAAACCATGTGTGTTGTTGGGTAGTGGACTTTTGGTGTCTCACCACCGGCTCCGCACACCGATACACATTTTTTGACTTGCATCGTCGGAAGTGTATAAAACCAGTAGCCGGGTCTTGCACCCGGGGGAGAGTCTAGCCTTTCTTGCTATACCCGACACAAGTTTTTCATGCAACCGTTCAACTCAGTCGGATCTTCAATCCAACTTTCTCGAGCCCTCCCATCATCCACCTATGTGGTGCTTGATAAACCATGCACACACACACACTCATGTTTAATGCCCATGAATGTGATGCCAACATCATGCCCCATATGCAATGAATGACAATGACCAATTTCCACCATTCTATTGCCAATTATATCAAAAAGCATATAATTTCACAATTCATCATAATGCTAACATATCATAACACATATGTTAACATTATATGCAACAACAATTTCCAAGCATTTTAGCACATAGTCTATGCCAATATCACACGTTATTCACAAAGGCATAATGTTAACATGTAGCATGCCTATATATCAATTTGCACATTTTTTAAGAAATTACTTTGAGTAAATTCTACCCCATTATAGGATAGAATTTTTTCTATCCCTTTCCAATACCCATTTCTTCAATTTCAACACAATAGGCAAGTGATATATATAAATCTACCAACCTACCCATTTCATTTAACACCTTAGGTTGTAAAATAAACCAAAGTAGGAAGGAACCCCACCTCTTGAAGCGTAAAATGCCGTGAAGAAACTCCAAGACCCCAAAAACGAGCTAGAATCCCTAGCTTCCAAAAATTCAATTCCTTGATCTTCAGTAAAATCCACACTTTTTGGTATAGCCACGAACCCCTTGACGAGAGGAACAACTTTTCCTCTTGGTTGGAGTTGATTTGAGCACCTAAGCTCCATAGATCGCAGAAAGAAGGCAGAGATCTTCCTTTTTTCCCTTTCTTCCTCTCTCACATAAAATCGGCTAAAGAAAACTGGAGAGAAATCTGATATTTCTCCCCTTTTTATACTCCCAAAACACTTGGAACACAACGCGCCACACGTCCTCTTTTTTTCGGGTCTGTTTTCATCCCAAAATGATTTAATTTTGTCCCAGTTCAAGTTCAAAATATTTTTATTTTAATTTTCCTTACATTAATTTCTGAATTTCAAAATTTTTATTAAAAATTCCGTTTTTGGGTCACCCGAGACTTGACCGCCTTGTAAAACGAGAAAAATCTGACTATCTTAGAATTCGACAAAAATTGACAAGGTACCTAGATTTCACAAGAAGAATCCAACAGTGAGGTTCATTTTGTCATCCGAGATCTAGAAAATTCAAGCTTTTCACCCGTACCATAGCGACAAATTACTGTTTTGCCCCATTTTGTAAAAAATTCAAATTTACATGGGTTTTACAACTGTCATACAAAATCAAGAAAGAGAATTAGTCCCTATGCATACAATCACTGGTTGGCATATGTGTATTAACTACTGAAAGTTGAATTCGCTCACCAGAAAATATCATTTTCCCCTATCTTCCTTAGATCAATTTTTAGAAAGAATAGCCGGTTATCCATATTATTGTTTCTTAGATGGATATTCTGGCTATAATCAAATTGAAATTACAATTGATGATCAAGAGAAAAGCACGTTTATATGTCCTTTCAACATTTTTGCTTATAAAAGAATGCCTTTTGGATTGTGTAATGCTCCCACTACTTTCCAGCGTTGTATGTTAAACATTTTCAGTGATATGGTGGAGCAATTTTTTGAAGTTTTCATGGATGATTTTTCTGTGTGTGGTGATTCGTTTGAATTTTGTTTACAAAGTTTGAAAAAGTTCTTACTCAATGTGAGGAAACAAATCTTGTGTTGAATTGGAAAAAATGTCATTTTATGGTCACACAGGATATTTATTTTAGGTCATGTAGTTTATGCAGTGGGAATTGAATTTGATAAGTCTAAAATTGATTTAATAGCCAATCTCCCTCCACCCCATGACTATAAAAGATATCCGATCCTTTATAGGTCATGTAGGATTCTATAGAAGATTCATTAAAGATTTTTGTTTAATATCTAGGCCTATGTTTAATCTTTATGTCACGTTGTACCATTTGATTGGAATAATGCATGTCAATTAGCTTTTTATAAACTGAAAAGCATGTTTATTTCTGCACCAACTATGCAACCTCCTAGCTGGTCTTTACCTTTTGAATTAATGTGTGATGCCAGTGATTATGCAGTAGAAGCTGTTTTAGGCCAAAGAAAAGAGAAAAAACCAAATGTGATTTACTATGGAAGCAAGACTTTAAATGATTCACAAATAAATTATTCTACCACAAAAAAAGAATTGCTTGTTGTTGTGTTTGCTTTAAATAAATTTTGTTCATATCTGGTTGGATCCTCAATCGTTGTTTTTACTAATCATGCAGCCTTAAAATATTTACTTACCAAGAAGGATGTTAAACCACGTCTCCTACGTTGGATACTATCACTTTAAGAATTTGATCTGATCATCAAAGGCAAGAAGGGATTTGAAAATGTGGTAGCTGATCAATTTTCAAGGCTGACCTATGATACAAAAGAGGAGTCCATGCCAATCAAAGAAACTTTTCCAGATGAGCAGTTATAGAAGTACCATGATATGTTGATATAGCTAATTAGTAAGTCTCAGGTACTATTTCTTTTCATTATACTTAGACCAACATAAAGAATTTTTGAGAGAGGTACGCAAATTTCTTTTGGGAAGATTCCTATGTGTTTAAGTATTATAAAGACCAAATAATAAGATGTTATGTAACCAATCATGAAATCAATCAAGTCATCTCATTTTTCCATTCTAAACTTGCGTGGGACATTTTTCTTAAAATAAAACAGCTGCTAAAATTTTGCAGTATGGATTTTTTTTGGCCCACTCTTTTTAAGATGTGCATGTCTTTTGTCTAGATTGTTACAGATGTTAAAGAATGGGG